>JAUZSU010100332.1:0-19869 GCA_034780255.1 Parotocinclus maculicauda
GTCCGCCCGTAGGAGTCCCCGCTCCTCTCTGGACGGGCAGGAGGTGCCGGAACGCTGGGGTCCTGTAACACAAAAAAACCACACAAAGTCCCAAAGTGGCGTTGAGGCTGCTAATTCCAAGGCGGCGTGGGAGCCGCTAGTTCCGAGGGTGGTATGGGAACTTCGAGTTCTAGGGCGGTATGGGAACCGCGAGTCCAGAGGCGGTATGGGAACCGTGAGTCCAGAGGCGTTATGGGAACCACGACGATGAGGCGGCATGGGAGCCGCGACGATGAGGCACAAAACGGAACATTGAATGTACATTCACGAACAACAAACATGAACATCAAAACAAAGAACCGCCGCCCACGAGAGTGAGCGTTGGGGTTAAATAATGTGCACCTGTACACAGACAACGAGGAACAGGTGCACGAAATAAAACGGGGCGTGACAGGCGGAAACAAAAACCAAACACGCGCCGCGGAGAAAGCCAAAACAGAGCGCCACGTGGGGAAAACGCGAAAACATAAACAAAAACATGACAGAAACCCACGTGGGGGCCGCGGCGACACGAATCCTGACAGAATGTAGAATCAAATTCAATTTAAAGTTTTAATTTTGCAGATTTTGCAGTAATGTAAAACAAGCAGATAATAAAATACTTTTATTTAAAAAATGAACAAAGCATGTGCATTAAAGCAATTTGAATTACAAACTAATGCAAATATACTCATGACATACTTAGACAATGATAAGTATTTTTAAGTGCATTTACTATGTATAGGGTTGTTAGGAGGGACATTGTATCAACTTCAGCTTCCTGGCTCTCCTGGATCAAGATAAGCATCACTGCTTACAGGTTCTTACATGAACACTTACAGGTGGATTGAATGCCAAGAGTGAACAAGGCCTTGTTGTACAGTATCACTGCAGGACCTCACAGTCATATTCCAAAGTCCAGAGGTAAAGCCTTTTTAGAAGATTAAACAATGTTTTGGGAAAAATTCCCTACTATCCTCCTGTGTTTTGGATGTTAAATGTTTGGGTGTGCATACACTTTTTTCTATACAGTGTATAACAAACGTTAATATCTGTTTGATTTCTAAAAATGCTCTTATTGAACATTGGACAAATTTATTTCAAGTGTCAGTATGCTATTGTTAATTTGAACACACATATTAAAAATTAAATACAAACTTTCCCACAATTGTAATAAATGCAAACTAATAATATTTTTAGATAGTATTTATTAGTACATTGATGTGTCTGTACGTGACAAATAGGTGCTTTCTAAACTATTTACTGTAAAGGATGATTTGATTCTTAATAAGAAACCGAGAGAGAGAGATGGGCTTACAGTCATGTGAGATGTATGATTTCTCAGCGCCAGTGACTGCTACAGTGCAAAAGTGTCTGTGGAACTGTTGGACTATGCCAGGGGGCATCCAGGGAATAATTGGCTGACTGGCATATTGAATATGGGGGGTGGTCAGTGAACTACACACACAGTGACTCATTAGTGACCAGCACTGAATGGAATATAGAGCTACATAATAATGAAAAAACACTATTAACATTTGAGCTAAGAGGCTGCGACAATATTACCAGAGCAGGTTAAAGAAGGGAGACTTTATAGGGTTGATTAGTCAAAATGGCCACAGAATACAGTATGACACACTAAGGAAGATATGGAATAGCCAGGAATGGACTAAAAAAGTTCTAGAGTAGATATGATATCAGTGGAGAATAAGGAAATTCAGCTTGCTCTGATTGGCTCAGAAAGTCATTCAGACCAAAAGAACAGTCAAACTCCACAGGCCCATCAATGAGTATAGTCTAGGTGTTGTGCATGGTACAGTAACAATTGCAAATATTTTACCCATTAAGTAGTGTGGTATTCATTCATAAGTGATTGTAGTGCTATAAAGACAAAATCTGCAGAGGGAAGAGATGATGGCAAAATCATTCTTAGCAGTTTTATTTTGAGAATGTCCATACTAGAAATACTGGAGACAGTTTAGGAGAAAAGGTACACCTAAAAGGAGAGCAAAATATTTAATCAAAACAGCAAGATGACCAACAACATCTTTGAAACAATAGAATCTGTGATCTTAATCTAGGCGAAGTGCAAGAAAAAAACATTGCCTCAGCATCTCTTTTTATCAGCAGCATTAATTTGCTCTAAAGAACAACAAATCATTTTTTTTCTTGCTCTTGTGAGAATGTATTACTTTTATGTTCTTCTCAGACAATAATTATATATTTATATATAGAATATGCAAAAAAAAGGAATCAAAACATTGGAAGGCAAAGTGATTAAATATTAAACAGTGCAGTAATTCTGTTACCTAAAGGGATGCCTTTCTTTTTCTTCTTTACCCCCATAAGTCCTATTTTTTTCTCTTCTTTTTCTCTTTGTACTGAAAGTTCCTTTATAGCAAGCTGTGCTCTGAAGGCATGTATGGCAAACCCAGACAAAGTTTGTCTTAGTTATGCGAGACAGCCTGGTCTTTCTGCAAAACTAACGTGTCATTACTTGCCCTCCCCCAGCAGCTATTGAGATTGAGAAATGGAGAGAGAGAGAGAAGACACTCTATAACCATGCTGACCCTAACACTCAGGGAAGTATCAGCAAGCATTAAAAGGGGAGAGGCATCTTCACCCACCATAACTGAGACTGCTGGGTGAAGGGGTGACAGTCCATTCCACCATAGTGCTATTTTTGTAACTTGGCTGAAGTAACGCAAGGAGAGGGTGGAGAGGTGAACTGGGGGTGGAAGAGATCTGGACTATGCTGCTTTCAGGTCTTGACCTCTATAGAACTGAAGACCAATGCTGGTGAACCAATGCACTATTCAACACAAAGTATCATTCATTCCTTTTTATATAAACAACAATGGCAAATGTCTTGTACTCTCTAAGCCTGCCAGCTGGAGGTGTAATAATCGTGAAGGATTTCTCCATTCCGAATTAATGGACTCTAACAATTTCTCTCTTTAATATTACATTAAGTTCCGTTCATATTAACTTATTACTACTACTTACATCAGACAAAATGGTTTGAATTAACAAAATCAAAGTAGGACATTCATTAATTAACAGTATATATATATAAAACCAGCAACCATCATTATGGTTCATAAGATGTCCAGTTTGGTTTACATTTTCAACATTTTATTAAGAAACTTAAAATTTCTAGCTGTGGTGATGCACTCTGCATGCAACACTTTTAACTGGTGCTCAAGTAAGGACATTTTTAAACATGTCTTTCTCATTTGGATCTATCTGCAGATCACTGCTCACAAATAGCCCATAATGAAATGTCCTCTAATTTTTGTTAGCAGTATACATAAGTAGGTGGGAAGAAAATATTTTGCTGAACTTTTGTTTAAAAATGTCTGCATTTTGAGATTTTAGTTTTCTTCATATGGAGGGGATGCTAAATATCTCAGTGGCCACTACAAAACAAACATAATAACAAATATAGCATATTAAATACAGTTAAATATCTCTTAATATTTTCAATGAATTGATATCAGATTTTACTGATATTGATTACCCCCCTAAAATTAGGGGGTATTTCTAAATGAATATGAAGTGATTAAAAAAAAAACATTTGATTATATTTCATTAAACAGTATCAACTGTATTTATGGGGTAAACAGGAAAATGTCAAACTGGGTGAGAGTGCCACACATTGACTGTTTAGTAGAGTGTATGGTCACCCAAGACTGCCAAAACACACTGACAGTGATAAGGGCATGGACAGGATCAGACTATCCAGCAGTTCTTAAAGAATCCTTTTCGTAGTCATTTTGAACTATCTCCTAATTTTTGTGAGCAGTGTATTGTAAAACATTTATAATTTTTGAGATTGCTATTACGTAAGTGTACAATATGTCCTGCCTTCTGATTCATTTTGTAACACACTCAACACTTTAACCACTTCTGTATTCTCACTTGTGCTCAGTTTAGGTTAAAAAATGATCATTTTATATTGTATATTTTTATTCATTCACTTATTTTTTTTCACACCAACTTAATCCACTTCAGGTTTGCAGGGAACCAGGACCAACTGGCAGCGCATTCCACAAATCATGAGCCAACAGTAGACAGGGTGGCAATCCACAGCAGGACACGATGATTCATCTTCATGAGTCCATGTTCTTTTTCCATTCACTATAAACGCCAGTCTATTCATAATTGGTCATAGCAAGTTACAAAGTTTCTTGAAACTGATCATTTTAGAAATATTTCTTCATTCCCACGCAACACAGAGTTCTAGTACAAGGTTAACATTTAAAAACCCTGCTTTGTGCTTTTTAAGCTACTTGTTGATAGATGAAAGTGTAGAGAGTAGTAAGAGGCAAAAACCACTCAAAATACCATCCACATTCACTACTCTATACACATATACACTTAGGTTTAAAAGTTAGTTTAAAAATTGTCTTACATGAGCTAATGGATTAAACAGAGGGTTAGGGGATTAAAATATCCAATATGTCATAGCAGGAGTTTGAATACCACGAGTTCAAATTATTTTGATTGAAATAATGCTAAATGCTAACATATACATAACATTCACAGATTAGAGTTTACATTGTGTATACTGTAGTGTGCTGGTAAATACTTTAGTTTAAATAAATTTTCTATGTACACATCATTGTCATCCTTATTGCATGGCCTACTATATCAACCTGATGATCTGCAACAAATATCAAAGTCAAATCAGATTTATTCATAGAGTGCTTTTTACATCAGAACATTGTCTCAAAGCAGCTTTTCAAAAATCTAAGCACACATGTATATCAGTATTCAAAAAGACCAAAACTCCAATTCTAGCATAAATGCTGTGTGTTAGAATTAAATTTACCTAAATACACAATGCAAATAGATTAACAAAATTGGATGAAGAATAGAAAACAGAAAATAAATTAATATATAATAAAATAGAGAATGTGATACATTACTTTACATTCATTTATTTGCTTTCTTATATTTCTTATCTTATTATTATGGACAAAATAAAAATCATATAATAATAGTAACATGTACAGGATACACAGAAATTACCCAGACACTCCAACCCAGATCAAGCTCAGGGTCTTTTCACTGTGAGGCAATGGTGCTACCCACTGAGCCAGCCCAATACATAACCTATACAAACAAAATACAACCTATACAATCTATGCTCACAAGAATTAGGGAATATTTCAAAATGAATACTAAGCAATTAAAAATTGTTAATTTTTTTATTAAACAAGAACATCAGAAATGCAAACGACAAGTCAAAGAAAGTTCTGCAATTTTTGCAATCATAGTCTCAAATTTACAAGTTTGGATTATAAAGCTAATCCCATATTGAGCAAGCCTAGGATGCAGTTCCAGAACTTTCTTTGGCATGACTTAACCTGTTAGTGTAATTCCACTTCAAAGTTATAGATGAATGAAACAATTTAGTGGAATAAAAAAAGTTTAGGGATACATTTAGCTGAAAAAATGCATATCTACAAATATTTCTGATGTGTACTTCAACCAAATGTGACACATATGTTTTTTAAAGGAACACAATTTTACAGAACAGTCATCAAGGTTTAGCATGGATTTAGATAACCTGCCTCCTGCAGTACTGGGTACACCTAATAGTACAACAGAATTATTACAATAAGTGAAGTAAAAATAAAATTATGATGAAACAACATGCAGTCTTTTCTTTCTTTATCACATTACTTGAGTAAGGTTATTCTTTAATCTTAACAAACCTGTTCGATGAGTGTCACCGACCAGGCAAGAGTTTTTATAAAGTATAAGATTAAGTAACAGTTAAATTGTTCTGACACAATTTAATGCTCTGGTAAATGAACTATAAGAAAAAAAAGGTTCCATACTCAGATAATTGGCCTATGAATACATCCCTGAGGATAAGGGGAGGGGAAAGAAAAGGCCTCACTACTTGTTTCTGACATTAAAGAGTAAATCTGGACATGACTAATGCTCAGACCTGCGCACACACACACACACACACACACACACACATACACATGATTTCACATTTGCATGTGCCTTTTGGGCGTTTTCGAAGTCAAATTCAAAGGGTCTGTATAGGTCACTCCAGAACCAATCAGAAGTTAGTAAAAAAAGATTTTTAACCAAGGACAACATTACAGCCTTGTTGTACAAAAGACTTTAAAGAAGATTTTTGAAGGGCAAAACAGTTTGCAAGAAAACATTTTATTAAAATGCATCATTTTGCATCAGACAGGAACAAATAAGGGTGAACAAAGATGGTGGAGTTAGATTGTTAATGCTTCTCCTTTGGAGAGGCCTTTTCAGGCCCTGTGGGCAGAGGAGTGATTGGCAGGTAGGGGAAAACAGGCGTGAGACCCCGAGGGTAGTGTGCACAGTGGGGATTTGGATTTTACTATGTCCTCCCTCTGCCTGTATGTTTGAATTCTAAGAATAAACAGTGATAAAGCTTAAAAGCCCCCCTCCCCCACCTCGTTCAAATTTGCCCAAATCACACTACCACCAGGGACCATCGTTAGGTGGACTAAAAGGAAAGTGAGCGAGAGAGACCATGAGTTAAACAGTGCTTAAGGGACATATGTAAGCAAGTAAAGAAGAAAGCATTAATGAAAAAATTACAGACTGCAGGAGGAGAAGAAGGCTCTAGAAAAGTTGCAGAAGTTTAGTCACCTACTTGTCAGGTTGATTTTCCAAGTGAAACAAAGTTAATACGACCTCTGCAAGAAACAAAATATAATGTTACATTGGGTGTGCATGCTGCCATAGCAGCAAATGGGTCATGGATACAGGTACAGTTTATTTTAACCAACAACACAACACTGTAGGCATAAATGGAAACAGAAACACAGATGCAAAACAAGACAACTTCATAGACAATGAACAGCAGTAACAACACCATACACCTCATATATAAGGCTTAAAAAATTAGGGGACATTTCATTTTGAAATGTGTCCTAATTTTTATGAGCAGTGTACTTGGTACCCCACCTGTCAATAAGATACTACACAGGTGTGAGTAAGGAACATATGTGTACGCAAGCAGAAGTAACCCATACACACGTGCTTACAATCCAAAACACAGGCATTATGGCTTGTGTGTGAGCTGCATTTACATAAGATTAGTTTTGCATTATTTAATAAACCTGTATTAAGTCAATTAACATCTAAGGCCTTCCAAAAACACACCAGTGGATCACTGAAATACTGAAATACTCCTGCAAACTACAGTATTTGGCACAGGTTAAATGTAGGTTTTTATTTACCCAACACTTTTGATTCTTTATTCAATAAATAAAAAGATTACATAACTATATTGCATTCGTTCTGTAATTTGACTGGGATGCATAGGACTGTAGCACAGCATGTTTTTTAAACAAACTGCAGTCTGTGCCTGTACACTCACTAGTCACTTAATTACCTGTTCATCTAAACATCACAGGGCAGACACACAATCCATTTATGCATGTAAGCATGTAGACATGGTCAAGACGACCTGCTGAAGTTTAAAGTGAGCATCAAAATGAGGAAGCAATGTGGTTCAAGTGATTCTTAGCTTGGCATGGTAGTCAGTGCTAGATAGCTAGATTATTTTAGAAACTGCTTACCTTCTGAGATTGTCATGCCATCTAGGGTTTACAGAGAATGGTCAGAAAAGGAGAAAATATCCATTGAATTTCATGCCTTGTTGATGTCAGAGGTCAGAGGAGAACGACCAAACTGTTTTGAGCTGATAGAAAGACAACAGTAACTCAAACTGGTTTCTTGAACATGACAATAAGTTCACTGTACGCAAATGGGCTCCATAGTTACCAGATCTCAAAGTAGTAGAGCATCTTTGGGATTTAGTGAAACATGCAAGTCGCACCATGAATTTGCATCCAAAAAATCGGCAGCAATTCCATGATCCTATCATGTCAAAATGGATCAAAACATATGAGGAAGTTTTTTAGCATCTTGTTAAATCTGTGCAAAGTAGAATTATTCCTGCATTTAGGCGTATTTTTATTAGGTTGTTAAACATATAATTTTACCTACAAAAGTCCCTTAACTTAAGGAGTATTTTAGACACAGATTTAGCGATAAGTCCTCATTCAACTAGTCCATATATTCATCACCCTGTTTTTAAACTCACTGCCATGACTAAGATAATATTATAAAAGTTTATCACCAGCAATGGCTTTATGGGTGCATTTTACTTTTTATTTTTAGAGAAATTAGTGACAATCAACAGTAATTTTAAAAATAAGAATATTAATACTTTCAGACAATTTTTACTTAAATAAATAAGGCAAAGCTTACTCTTAATATCTCATTAGGTCAACATAATTTAACCCTCTTGTTAACTACAATTATAAAAAAAATAACTCGCTTCCCATTATAAATCACGGTCCAACTCACTTACCAACTCTGCTATCTCTCTGTTTCTTTCGCTCAGTCAATTCAAAACTGCAAGATAAATGCTTGTTTAGCAGGCCTTTACAGTAGTTGCACATGCCATACACATAAGAAAGCGCTCATCTTCTACTTTCAGGAACCGTTTGAATCTTTTCAATAGCGCTAATATTTAGTTACATTAGCCTACTGAGTTGTTGTAAGTTGTAAGTGGAATTTCAGTGGTATGGTATGTGTATTCTCTTATTGATCAAGTGAAATAAAACAGACACAGCTCTGGGTGAACTAATATTTTACGTTAAATGTAGGCACGCTGTTGCCACATTCCACTCACTAGCGGTGAAGCATATGTGTCTGATCATGGTTCAAAATGGCACATTCAAAGCCATTCATCCAGTGTATTTTAGTCTTTTCTAATCTTTTTAATGCATGAACGCTTACTCCATAGACTCATAAGGATGCACAGTCATCAACTGAGTTTCTATTATTTCTCTGACTGGGGCTTTGAATTTTGCATGTTTCGAACAAACAAGCAGTGCAATACTGCAATAAAATACTGGATAATTTGGTTTGCTAAAATTGAATACATTTCACACAGATAACTTAATAACTTAGACACATTGGTAAACATTTCATTGCTACATTTTAACAAAATTGAAGGGATTTCCCATGTAATCTTAAAAATATTACCTGTTTTCCAGACAGACTGACCCACAGCAGAAAGAACAGTTAGTGCAGATGGACATACTGTATTAAGCATGTATTAACAATGCTGCATGTTTATTTAAATAATAGATTAATTTATTTAAGTTAAACTAAACATAACTGAGTGAAGGAAACAGAGATATGAGATGAGAAGAAAGCAGCAGCTGTAAATCACATTGTACAGGAAGTGTATAGAGAATAAACAATATGGTGAAAAAGGCCTTAATAACTAGAAGCTTGTTTGTTTTTGCTTTGTTTTCACTTTGTTCACTTCTGTGGTGTCCAGATTATGAATTCCACATGTCAATGCAAGCTTTGATTTTTAGCTGCTTTCTTCACTGAATGTTAGCGGAAATATGCACAAATCTACAACTGTTTACAAACAGCAGTCTTCTTTCTTACTCTGTCCTGCATCGGCATGATACTCTCACCAGTCTCTTTATCATGACCACCCCCTTGTTTCTACATACGCTGCCCATTTTATTATTTCCTTTTACGATATAGAAGCACTTTGTAGTTCTGCAATTACAGACTGTAGTCCATCTGTTTCTCTGTTTCTCTACAAACCCCCCTAGTATCACCACAGATCGGGCGAATTTGGTGGTGTATAATTCTCAGCAGTACAGAGACACTGATGTGGTGGTGTGTGTTTTTGGATGTTTTGCTGGTATGCTTGCATCAGACACATCAGTGGTGCTGGAGTTTTTTTAAATACAGTTTTCACTCACTGTGCACTCTATTAGACACACCTAGCATACTGCTCCATATTGCAGATGTAGACTCTGACAGTAGCTTATCTGTTGCACATTTTATGTTATGTGTTAAACTATTTTCACTATTTCTGATTGTGCATTTGTATCAGCCACATACCCTCACTTTCCATTGGTTTTGCATTAAATATTTTGCAATGTATACTGCTTCAGTAAAGAGGGGGGTACATTGAGCATGAGCTGTTGAGCGTCTACCAATGCTGAGACCAAACCTATGTTATTGGGACTAGCGGTTAAGGTACTGGACTCTGGACTCTGGACCATCAGGTCCATGGTTCAAGTCCCACCTCTGCTAAGCTGGATTGCTTGGATTGTAAGACTGTATGAGTTGTAAGTCGCTCTGGTTAAGGGTGTCTGCTAAATGCTGTAAATGTAAATGTACTGGAATAAAAACCTGCAGGGACGATGGTGCTATGTGGATGAGCTGTACTAGGCATCAGATCATCACCACAAGACAGCTGCACTATTGTAACGTATCTTATACTTTACATCAAAGCTGTGTAACAAGTGCAAATTTGACCACTCAGAATGACAATATCTGACTTATAAAACGATGCTATGGTATTGATATGAGCACAGCTGATAAATGCATGCCTGTGCATTTGTCCCTTATTTAAAAATAATTTGCACTGATACACCCTTATTCACCTTTATGTGCATGTAATTTATCATGCCCTCAGAGATATTAAACTAGTTAATGGCAGGTTATCAGCAGGTTAGGATCAACTAATCTAAAAGAACATGATATTCAATTAAATACATGACAAATTAAAACTGTTTCACTGAAAGTGCTATGTGGCTGATCTTTCAGCTAAAGAATTTATAGCATCACATGTGGCATTACAGAAAAAATACAAAGAAAACCTGGAATAAAGTCACATCAGCTGTCAGCAACAGCTGTTGTGTAGGAATCTATTCATATATATACATATGAGATATTAAACAAAAGTTAACGTGCATGTGAAAGGTTGCAAAATCTGTCATGACTGTGTGAATGATCATTTACACTCACTACTCAACTGAAGAGCTAATAAGCTCGAGGTCTGCAGATTTTATCGTGTAGTTTGTGTAGAACTGAATTTTCTTAATATTGTAGTACAATTATTTTCATATGCACAATTATCCTTTAATTTTTAAGTAATCAAACGTATTAGCTTTGTCTTAATCTGTTCTGATTTGCCCCTAGCTGTGGTTAAGGATTGTGTGATGCTATTTCAGATTTTAGACAAGATGTCATTGTGTTTTGCAACAGAATATGGATATTGTCTTTTCTCCTCTTATGAGCGCTAGATCACAGAACATTTTACAGTGCATTTATTTAGTATTGATCCCATTTTCCCTAAATGATTGTCACCATGTAAGATTCATATCAATTTTAATAAATACATAGTTTCCAATAAAGTCTACTATTTACTAAGAATAGTAAATTGTTAAGCATGACAAAAAATGTCAGCAATTTCTAAGTATTATATCCCTGTTGTTCAGTCCTGGTTTAATCCACCTTTTGCTGCTTTCACAGCCAGTAGTCTCTTGTGACAAATCTTAGTTGATTTTGCACATCATGATGGGGTAATTCCTCAGTGCAAAAGTTCTGTCAGGTTAGCTGAGGGGATAGTGGCCTTCTCCACAAATGTTTACAGGATTAACACTTAAGAATATGTATATACTTTTTATTTTTTCGTGTAAGCCATGTGTTGTTTTTGTAGTATCCATTGTCTTGCCAAAAGACAAATGTCCTTTCCAGTTTAAGCTGACTATCAGGTGTGGGGGAGGAGACGGACAGAGTTTTACCTTTTATTTAGATCTTTATGCTGCTGAAAACCTTCCCTATCAAACAATGCTGCCACAACCAACTTTTACAACATTATGTGGTCACCTTGATAGATGTATACCATGGCATAAAATATAGAATAAAGTGTTTCGCTTGAGATTCTTCTACGACAATTCTTCTTTTGATGCAACACCTTGGAAATGGTTGATCCATCTACGTCTACTTTAATTGCAGGCAGTGACTACAATTCATTCAGGGTAACCAAAGGCACTACAGTATCTATTCTATAGAGTAGCCTTCTAGTTTGTTGCCTAAGTTAATAGAGGTAGCATGACCTGTGCAGTGCATTTGTAGTTTTGTGTTTCCATCACTTGAGCAGAACTGAATATGTTCAGTGGCCTTGAGATTCATTTGTATCATTCCCCAGATATGCTTCTCTATTATTAGATTCCTGTTTGAATTCATTTGGCTTCATGTTGACTTGTTCTGTGGACAGGCTCTACCATACAAATACACCTCACAAAGTAGTGGAAAATTTCTTGTACAGGTGTTGATTAATAACAAGGGCAAGATCATATGTTGCGTTAGAAAAGAAACCTTACGAATTAAGGTATAAATATATATAACTCTTCTGTTATTTTTAAACAACAATTTCTTTTTTGGTGTTTGTGATCCAATTTAGCCAGGTCCATTTGCTTATAACAAATTAAAACATTTGTTGTTTTTTTTCTTTGTTTCTTTTTTTACCAACTATTGAATTAAACATTTTAAGCAAACAATTTCCTGGTCATTATTACAAATAATGCATGTCCTTGAAACCCCATTCATTTTGTGTGACTGATCAAATGTGGCAGAAATACCATAGGTGTTTCAAATTAGAAAAAATTGCCTAAATGCCAGTTAAACAGGTTACCATTAATTTAGAGTATTTATTGTACATTGTCCAGAAATAGCCATGAAGTCGTATGCCAGTCAGATGACTGAAAGAATGGACTATTGATCAGAATGTCCAGGGTACAAATCACACCTCGGCCAAGCTGCCTCTCTTGGGTCCTTGAGTAGGTTCTTAATTCACATTTGCTTGTGATGAAATATTGTAACAACTGTACATTGGTATGTACAGTATGGATAATAGTGTCTGCTAAATTCCCAGCTGTACATGTAGATTTTATTAGTTTCTACCTTTTAACGTTATGTTAATTGGCACATGTTACATACATAACAACAGTCCACTGTACAATGATCCAGTTTGGTCAAGTGTAATCCATATTATACTATATCATGTATACTGTGATATCTACACAACAAATGCTACATATACACAGTCACTGTTCTCTTACTGTGTATTGTATGTGTATAATGCATACTTAACATTTTTAGAATTTAGAATACTTTGCTTCTCTTTTTACAATTCTACTATCCTGTATTAATTTTATAAAATGTTGACCATTCTTCATATTTTTCAGTAACATCACTAATAGTTTAATTTGTGTGAATATATACTTTGTTAACATGGCCTATGATGTTCACACTAGTAGAGTTACAAACCTGAAGTTTAAGGATTAGATTGTAAGACTGAGAAAGTGCTCCAGTTAGTGAGACTCTGTGTCATTTGACAGCTGTAATTACAGGTCTGGTTCTTTCTCACTGGTCCATTATTACATTGAGCAGCTTTGACCTGTTGCAGTGACTTGACCACCCCGAGTGATGCCAAAAAAGGGCTTTTTGACTGAAAGCTTTTCAAACACAGTTGGCTGATATTTGTGTGTTTGGGTGCATAACAACATAATTTAAAAAGGGACAAAAAGTAAATACGAGAAAGAGAGGGTTTTAGACCCAACAGAATGCACAGTCTAGAGAGGGAAAGTCTACATTGTAATCGGATGACTGCACAGGAGTTTATGTTTGTGTGTTGGTATCTACTCCCTTGTGCCAGATCAGACTGGCCTGATCCCCCAAATACCTTCAAAGTCATTATATATAAGCAGGGTAAATATAGTGTGTGTGTGTGTGTGTGTGTGTGTGTGTGTGTGTGTGTGTGTGTGTGTGTGTGTGTGTGTGTAAATAAGTTTCTGTTAAGAGTGTGAAGAATTACAATGTCCCATTGATAATTAAGTTTTTTTTTGCAATTTAGGCATCACTGTTCGCAAATGCTGTGTGAGTCTATGTGCCCTCAGGTGGAATAATGCCATATCTACAGTTGTTCCTGCAATGCACCCTGTGTTGCCAGCTAGGCACGAAACATTTTAATTCAAGATCTCAAGAACTGTGCTTTCCTTCAAATAGCACTTACCTCTGAACCACTGGAGCTGCCCTCTTTTAAAGATGAAAAAATGGTAACTCTAAGCTTGAATATGTATAAACAAATTCACAATGTAGGCTGAGTAATGATTAAAGACATAAAAGCAAAACAAATGTATGTTAATTTATGTGCCTATGTTAGGCATGCAATATAAACAAGTACAGTAATGAATAAGAATATGTTTTAGGGGGAAAATTGCAGAGCCATAAAATACATTCGATAAATTGTAGTTGTTCTAAAAGTACTCTAAACTAAATAAAAATTTAAAAATAACTTATGGATGTGAAATGTTTAAGCTCCTTTTGTGAGCTCAGAATTTTTCCCAGCAGCAGATAAATATGAGAATCAGACGTTCTTTATTGAGATCTATGCTAAAACAAATGCTATAGTTTACTATAGTTTTTATGCTCAAGAGAAAATCTAAGAGACCTTATACTTTTAGAAAAGTCTACTTTTACTTTACATTTATCTCCCTGTAGTCATGGACATATGCAGATTTATTAAGGATATTTCTTTTTTTTTTATTTAGTTACATGTAATTTGAAAATGTAAAATTCCAACTTAATATTTAAAATACCCAATAACTGTATTATAATAACTGACAGCCTTACTATATGTAGCCATGATTCAGGTTGATTCAAGTAGAATATTTCCACTGTCAGATTATTTAAAGAATGTAAACCTTTTATTTGTGTTATTATTAGTTTCTCAAGTTTTTTTTAAACAGTAATTAGATTGGCTCTAATGAGTGAGTAAGTGAGTAAGTGTGAAATGGTGAGTGTGTGATCCCCTGCTATCATGTCAGTTGTATGCTCTGCCTTCCCTGTTGCTCCCAGAACAGTCTCTGGCATATATTAGATTAGAATTTGTCTAAACTGTCCATATTTGACTTTACTTACCTAAACTGAACACTTTCTCTAACCTGTGCTGAAAATTTATACATTTAGGCTAAAAATCCAATAATAGTGCAAGCTTGGCTTAATTCTAAGATCATCATAACCTTCAGCACTTTTTTTTGGTTTGCAGAAAACTGAGTCCGCTTACACACACCCTGGTGGACAATCCAACGTACTGCACCAGAAGTAGTAATGAGCAACACGTTACCACAGGTTCAGGTTCGGTCACTTTGTATGTGACTACGTATTAATGCACATTCAAGTGTTGTTCTGTGTGAATGAAATATTTTTACAACACTGGTAGATGATAGGACTTCTGCATGAGGACAAAAGCAAAAATGCTTCTCGTTATAAATAAGTACTATGCCTGTGCATGCGTGCATACATGCATGCATGTAAGTGTGTGTGTGTGTAACAATTGAGCAAAAATAATATAAGGTGGCCTCCTTCTGAAAGATGTGCCTTGTCAACGGGAATAAATAACTTCACACCCCATTGCCTGCTGAGAGAGGGAAAAAAACTTAAATCTGCATGAATATGCAAATATATATCACCCAGTCTGTGTGTTTGTTTGAAAAGCTGCTGCTATTGTGTTCAGCAATTAAGAGTGCAAACATTCCTTTCTTCTTCCCTCCTTTTGCATAAATATTGTTAACTGTAGAGACGTCATGTAAAAGCCATTGCAGGTAGCTTATTAATGCAAATACAGTGTGTCACCTCTGATGTGCAAATCCAATGATATATGTGGTATCATTCCATCCGTCCTGTGGGCTGTGAGCCTACATCCTCTCCTAAAGCCCAAGACAATGGCACACACACACCAACACAAACACACGCACACTGGCTAAAGTTTAGATCTGGGACCACACACACTAGTCTAGTCCTGATTTAGAGGTAATTAAACTACACTAATCTACACTAGTGACTGCATGATTTTAACAGTAATGACTTCATGACTTTCTTTAACAAAAGACTTGATGCTCTTCAAATCATCACTAAAAATAAGGACACTTTCACAAAGCATCCAAAGAGTTGCATCAAAACACCTCTGTCTGTGATATTAAGAATTCTAATGAGTATGGTGAAGATGACCAGTGCACCTTGAACTTTGCCTGCATCTGCCAGCTGCAGGCTTATTAGAATAACCTTATACTCTCATACACACTCACCCGCTCGGACATGACCATGCAAATCATCATGGTCGGGCCCTCAGGGGAGTTAGCAGGAGCACTCCCCTAGTCTGAGAGTACTGCTCCTGACCCGCTCATCCGGAATCTTGCAGCACTCGCGCCTGATCCCACTGACCCCTCCATCATAAGCATCAGGGCATCATTGCACATTGTTTGCCTGAATTAGAATGCAAATATTTCTCGTGCAGAATATGCAGAACAAGGCCTTGTCCACTGGGAAGAGGGCCAGCTTTGCTTAGAGTGTGGTATATTGTAAAGGAAGTGGTAATAATTTTGATCATATGCCATCTCAGTTAGGGTCATTTAGTTGATTGATTATGTATTATCTCTGAGAAGATACGTCCATGCTAGGCATGAGTTAGGTATAAGACAACAGGAACCCAAAGAGGCACAGAGAGATGCAAAATTATCGGTGTGACCATTTCCCCACAAATACAGTAACAGGTAGCAACTTCAGATGCAATTTCCTGATTGTTGGTGTTCTGAAATATACATGTATGTTTCACAGATGTTCTAAACATCTTTTATTGTGTCCTGGGGCCAATCACTATGTCATTTGTATGTTTAGTTAATGCTAACACATCACTAACCATGTTGGAATGTGTTATATAGCCTTATACAAAGATTCATGCAGTCCTGGTCAAATTATGTTTTGTTGTTTACTAACGTTTATACAGCTGAAGACATCTGGAGTGATGGTTACATCCATTACTGCACACTCGACAAAATGGAGTTCTGTGGACAAAGGCCAAGGTGTGACCCCATTGTTGAAAGAAAAGGCATAAATATGAGAACTTTACCAAAACTGTCAAAATCTCTGGGCAAATGTGCCACAGGATACAATATGAAACCTGTATCTAGCCTCCAGTGTCCAACCATATCTTGTATTCAGTATAGATACAACTTAACAGGGGACTAGAGCCACCTTTCAGTTGTACAGTTTTCCCCAATAAACTTAACATTTCTAACTAATATTATAATTACTTTCATATTTTGTCATTGTATGCATACAGATACAGATGTATTTAATCCAAACAACTCCATCTTGGTGATTTTAAGTTCCAGTGGATGAGTGGTAAGAGCCATGTGCTGAAAATGGCAGTTCCTGAGGACCTAGATTCAAAAACCAGATGTAAGTTGCAACATTAAGGCTGGCTGCTGCATTTACAGCACCCTGACATGGACTGGTACACCTCTGTCTGTGCCCTGCAAATTCTGGGTTTTTTTTTATTTTGCTCTGTGTTATATGGGAATGCATGGTATCATTTAAGACATTAACCATGGTGTAGGGGAAAATAAATAAAACTAAAAACATGGTGATGCTACAGGTGCTGTTGGTTGTTGGCTGATGCTTTTTGCGTGCCATTTTATAAAAGCAAGTAAAGAAGAGTGATACAATAAAAAAGCTATAAAAAAAACTTTATCCCAAAAGTCCAAATCCCACCCCAAAACACAACACCACAATATAAAGGTATTTACCACTTTCTTACTGAATTAGACAGATTTGCATTCTATGCACTGTTTGTATTGTTTGTGTTACTCTAACAAACACCAAAGGCTTGTTTATAGTCAAATATATTAAAAAACAGAAACTTATATATTTTTTATTGCTATAATAACATGCCAACTCAATATGACATTATATTTCTTAACGTATAATATAGGTGAAACTGGTTCTCTGTTAAAAATTCCAGCACCAACTTAAAAATTAAAACTAACACCTACGAATAAATAGGTTAAATGATTCGTGTGACCAATTGATTACTATTTTAACTTAAGTCCCATGCTCACGTGAGTCATTAATCATTTAACGTATGTGTTCATTTGTTAGCTTTGTTGGAGTAACACAAGCAACACAAATAAAATGCAAATCTGGTGTCTCCTGAAATAAAGAAAAATGTGATAAACGTCATCATATTTTTAAAATGTTTCGCTTATTTTTAATTGTAATCTGAAATATTTTATATACTTGCACTCAGCACCCAACATTCCAGTGCATTTATGTTTGCATTGTAAGACTAAAAAATAACCTTAATTACAATTACTCTAGAAAGTTGCTTAAATAAATATTGCAGAGTAACTGTAGCATGTTACTACCCACCTTTGGTGTGTGTGTGTGTGTGTGTGTGTGTGCGTGTATATGTGTGTGACTGTGTGCATGCGAGCTGCCAGTTAAGTGCTTTTACCCATCTTGCGAGTTCTTCAGCACATAGAGATGTATCCCTATTGCTTCAGGACAATCTCTTTTTATTCCACCTAACAGTGTGGGATCAACAGCCAGCAGCGGTGCTAGATACAGCTAATAAAGGCTGAGCCATCAGCATTCCACTACTGGTGTAGCCTTCTCTTTCTGTTTATTTTTTCTCTCTTTTTTCCTTGCTGTTTGGCCATGGAATAGATTAGTGCTCTAAAACATCACTTCAACTTTCAGCCCAGCCAGTGTGTGTCCCCACTCCACATTTATATTTAATCTCATTTAAATGAAAAGGACTTTGGCAAGAAGGAGGTGGAGGGTGCCAGGCTCCACTTCAGAGCTGGCTGTGGAAGATGATAATGCCCGTCTTGGTGGCACAGTGGCTGTGGGAGCAGGGCTGGGGGATGGTTTGGACGGTGGGGCCGATAAAGCCCAGCAGGAGGCCCCAGATGTGGGGCCACTCAGCTGACAGCACTCTCTCCCTCTGGGTATGAATGTGGCTAGCAGAGAAGAGGGGGGCTGTGCAATTTATTCTTGCATGATGAATGTGATATGTAGGTGAATGCTGTATATGTAGATAGATAGAGAGAGTATGAGACTGAAAGACCACTGTCGTTCAGGATGATGGACTCTGAACCACAAAGTGTGGAGGACAGGATGAGGGCAAATGATGTTTGCTTTATTATGAGCAGACCTTTCCTTCACTTGGTGGTCAATGAACAGGAGAAATGGCTTGGATGAGCATGATATATAGCTATGTGATAAAATGATAATAAAAGAAATCTTGTATGTGCCATATCTTATCAGCCTCTTTCTTGAAAGTTAACAGCAACACACACACACACACACACACACACACACACACACACACACACACACTCACACAACACACAGTGCACAATCATCACACTCATTGTGGGGACTTTACAATAATGTACTATTGCTGTAATTGTAATGCTGCACGTACACATGACCTTAACTTCAGTAACCTAAAGCATATATTTTAGCTCTTTTTTTAACAGAAAGTTGTAGTTTCCACAAAGGAAAATGTCTGTTAAATGTTCTTCTATCTAACCTTGTTGTAACGATTGTAACCCCACAATGATATATAAACTTGACACACACAAACACACACACACACACACAGAAAGATAGTGTTGGGGTCCCAGATAAGGGAAAGGCGTAGTGTTCAGAGGCCAGTCCAAGAAGCAGATAACAACAGATAAGATTCAATGCTTGTGGGCAGCATTTGAACACAGCACAGCAAGCATGTTTCTTACACACAGTAGGTTTAAGAAAGAACACCACTGCTAGATGGATTTGTAGAAGTGTTTGAGTATTATATGAATGAATGTTTTGCACTTTTTCCAGTGGACAGTATGGTATCACATAATATAGTAACTGCTCTAAACTTTCCATATCCATCACATCTATACCCATGATAGCTGAACGAGTCATTTGGGTATTTATTTTGCTGACTAGTATTTCATCAATCAAATGCTTGCTATTAGCCACAATTGGTTCAAACCCTCTGTAATAGGAAGTAGATTCTCAAATAGAAATTAACACCTATAGGGTGATAACATCTGATCGGATCCATCCAATTGTTGCTCAGCATTCAGTCTGCTCACACTGATGCTACAT
>JAUZSU010100440.1:0-19866 GCA_034780255.1 Parotocinclus maculicauda
TGCTTGGTACAACTGTTTAAAGATGTATATTGATCTTGCCCTTGTTCTTTTCAAGTCAAATTCCTCAATAAAAACAAAAAGAAAGTGCAGTCGTTAGAAATGAATCGGATGGTAAAATGAGGTTCTTTCTGGGTGATCCGTTTAGTACGTTAGTCGTCAGGTCACGCTTTTAATGTCTTACGTAGGGGTGTAACGATACACGGTTCGAATCGCGATACGATTTTTCAACTAAACCTGGGAATCGCTGTCTGTCTTCAAAACGTACCTAAAAACAAACCTATTTTCGCTTAATTACGTTTACGTTTATGCCCTTATCCAGAGGGCAATGGTGGGTTAAGGGCCTTGCTTAGGGGCCCAACTGTGGCAGCTTTAGCAGTGGTAGGATTGAACCCTGGATCATGAGGTCCAGAGTCCAGTACCTTAACCGCTAGGCTACCACAGTCCCACCCTAATTACAACCTCCCTTCATCCTGAATTTATTACAACTCAACATTTTGTCCTGTGTTTGTCCGCTGTCCGATGTTATTTGTCCAATCAAATTCTAAGCGTCTTTAAGTCTTTTAAATCATTATTATTAATAATAAGATTAACATGATTAAAATGCAATCCTTTTTATTTCTGAAGTGTTAATGCAGAATAAACCCCGAATAAACAAACAAAAAAAAAACTTAAGTTCGCCACGGTAGAAAAATACTAGAAAGCGAGGTTTAAAAATGTTTTACTTTCTTTTTTAAGGCAAATCTTTCTTGAATCTTTCTTTTTTACTTACGAAAAATACCAATTCGAAATTATTTGTACTTTTCCTGTATAAAAAAATGAACACTATTTTTCTTTAGTCCGCTGCAATGAAAAGAAACTCCTAGAAAAATCCATTTAAAATTGTAAACAAAATGCTTGGTTTTAACGTCACCAAATCTTAAAATAGCCGTGATTTTTGTTTCTTTTTTTCTTTCTGAAGAATACCAATTCAAAATAATGTGTGGTATTTCAGCATAAAAAGCGTAAGAAAAAGATTCTTTAGTATGCTGCAATAAAGAAACTCAAAACAGCGGATAAAAAATGTAAACAAAAACGTTTGTTTTTATTTCGTTTCTGAAGAATACCAATTCAAACGAATTTGTACTTTTCCGGTATAAAAATGTTACCCAAAGAGAATCTGTCCCCTGCAATGTAAAGAAATGAACAGTCTCTCTGTGAACGGAATATCAATGAGCGCCCTCTGGTGTTCAAAAACGCGACTGCATGACATGGATTGAAAGTGCATCGTCACACCCCTGGTGTTCCCTAATTTTAAGAGGCTGCAATTTGAAAAACGATTCATCTGATTGTTCTAGATTGATACATACCTTTGCTATGTGCAGTGTGTGTGTGTGTGTGTGTGTGTGTGTGTATGGACAATGGGGTGCGTACACACACAGGTCAGGCATGGATGGGTGGGTGGTTTGGGATGGCTAACACTCAGCTGCTTCATTACCTGTGCATTCGAGGAGGGACGGGCGCGAGACGGGGCTGCACTAGGATGGATTGTCGCCTCCCCTAAGAGAAATCACCGTATCTCATCAACACAAGGAGAGGTGAGAGACAGCAGGACAGAGTGAGGGACAGAAGAGAGGGGCGTAGTGCCGTTTGGGTGGGAGCGTGTCGAGCAGGAGAGACAGGAGAAGGTAAGGGTCATAGACGCTCGCGTACATGTACACACACGTATACGGACAGAACGACGTTTCAGACATGCACGCTTCAGAGAAGGGACGCAAACAGAGACGCGACACAGAAATACACATCGACACAGAGCAAGACATCTGTAGGAAAAAAAGAGCAGATTTATTAACGTAATCATCACAAAAAGTCAAAGTAAAAGTAGAGATACTGTAAGATCTGGCAGGCAGCATGCTGCAAAAAATTCCAACCGACCCATGGAGTGATGGGATGGGTGACGCAGCGTTACAAAAGCGAGTTCGAGGGAAGGAAAGAAGAGCGAAGCTTGTGTGTTCATGGAGGTGATGGAAAGGCACTTTAAACCTCGGAATTTGAACGTTCGTTCGCTCAAAAATGACCATGTTTGAACTTCCAAACAACGGTGCACCTCATCCAGTCCAGTTGGTGGCGATAATGCACTAATATAGTAGGAAGAATCACCATTAAATCCAAAGGAAAAAA
The DNA here is from genome assembly GCA_034780255.1 of Parotocinclus maculicauda. Lineage (NCBI taxonomy): Eukaryota > Metazoa > Chordata > Actinopteri > Siluriformes > Loricariidae > Parotocinclus > Parotocinclus maculicauda. The sequence continues at coordinate 2,158 of JAUZSU010100440.1, forward strand.
ATAGGGCAGAATTAAATAAAATTAAATTCTATTCTATTCTATTATTGGACAGAACCGGGGGGGTCGATGGGTGGCACCGCTGCCTCACAGCAACAACCGGGTTCGATCCCTGGGTCATTTCTGTTTGGAGTCTGCATGTCCTCCGCGTGTCAGCGTAGGTTTACTCTGGGTACTCCGGTTTAGCGCCCCAGTCCAAAGACATGCTTGTTAGGTTAATTGGCGTCTCTAAAGTGGCCCTTAGTGCATGAATGTGTATGTGTGTGCCCTACGATGGATTGGCGCCCCATCTAGTGTTGCTCCTGCCCTTGCGCCCAGATTTTCCGGGTGGGCCCCGGGTCCCTCGGTCATGCACCCCTGACCCATTTATAAGACGTACCGAAACTTCGTTTGCCCCAGTGACTACAAAGTTGTATATTTTTCCACTTACGTCACGTCTTTAAGGATTTTATGCATTGTATTTAATTACTTTGCCTTATTCATGCGTTAATCATTAACTACATATGAACAGAGACGAAACATGAGCTAACGTGCAAGCGAGTAAAGTTTTGCATGAATTTGGAACTTCTGGATGTCCTTCTTGAAGGAGTTTTACAATCCCATGCATTGTTTAACTCTTATTAAACCACTGTTTTTTTTTTTAAACCCACCAGTCTAACAGCTGTCTAGTAAAAATGCAAAATAGAAACATTTCCAAAAGTGGCCTCAAACTTTTGGGGCCCAGTGCATACACTACATGATTACACCCGCATGCTATAGCGAGCTGATTTGTTCAGACGTCTTGTTGTATGTTTCGTTCTACCCTGGCTTAATTTACATGAGTCACCTCTGCAGTTGTGTTCCCGAACAGCTCTGGAAGCACATTAAGATGTTTTAGCATTTCCTAGCACAGCTCTGATCGTGGGTGTAAGTTCATTTTAAGCCCAGTCATTATTAGGTTGATTATGTAGCTCTGTGGGATGCAGATATAATATATGCTTATTACAGATGTGGGGGAGCATGCGAGAAGAAGATGTTAGTATTATTGCACAGAAATCCCCACAGAAGGCTCAAGATATTTTTTCGGATATGCCTTTAAAGTACATTTTTAGCGAATCAAACAAAACATTGATCCCCTTACAGCTTCATCAGGAGGCCAAGCCGACCATTTTATGGTCAAGAAGGGTAACAGTTAAGGAATGACTTTTGAAAAGGCTAAGATTTGCTAAAGCTCACAACGACTGGAACGCAAATCAGCAAATGAAGAGGATTATGGAGGGACAAATCCGAGACGGACATTTTTGGGTCCCATCCGATCCATCCCCGCTTAATCCACACTAGGTCTCGGGCCAGCCGGTGCCCACCCGGCAACTCTGGGCGCAAGGGCAGGAACAAGGCACACACACATACACAGTCACACACTAAGGACCACTTTAGAGACCCCAGTTAACCTAACACGCCTGTCTTTGGACTGTGGGAGAAAACCGGAGTACCCGAAGTAAACCCATGCGGACACAGGGAGGACATGCAGACTCCACACAGAAAGGACTCCACCCTGGGAATCGAACCAGGGACCTTCCTGCCGTGCTGCTCGTCAATATTTTTTTTAATAGGTGGTTTTTTAATATTGCTAAAAACAACAAACTTGGTGGCCTAAGACTTTCGCTGAGCGTTGTAGTCTCATCGGGTGGGGAGGGGTCTGCGAGTCACATGACCAGCCGAGGGACGTTTCAACAATAAATAAAAACTGGATCATTTTAACGAAATGAAAAGTGACCAGAGCTCCAGTATTACCTTTAACTCCCAAACCACTCCACCCTATGGTTGAACCCAGGACCTTCTCGCCGTGAGGCGTCAGTGCTACCCACTGAGCCACGGTGCCGCCCATTAGTTCTAATTGACAATATGGGTTCCTGGGAGGGTCACGTTTTAAACTCTTAAATGACTATGAATTGATATGAGGATGATATGAGCAGAATTTGGACAGCATGGCCCCGAGCAAATGCTGGATGGTTAAAGGGGCTACATGGCCAGGTAGCAGCAGATGATTCGGAGGTCAGACATGAGGTAGATTCCCAGTCGATGCTCGCAAGCCAAAAGCCAACAGGTTTGCCCCAAATATAGCACAGCGATGGAATGGTTCAATCCAAAAAACAGCAATATGGCTAACAATGTCTTCACCTACTGTACGTCACATAACATCTGAGTTATGAGCCCACCTACATCTGAGTTACGATCTTGATGGCCCCCATCCATGATCACTGGGCTGTGCTGAGCACCACAAACTCCTTAATAGTCTCCTGTCTTAATGATCTGCACAGTAACCCATCAGACAGCCTGCATCCTGTTCACAGTAGGTGTCCTCTTTTGTTTTCCCGTATACAAAAAGCTCTAATTCTGGCTCGTCTATACAAAGGGTAAGAAGGACAGTCTGGCTTTTGTGTGTTTCCTCGAAGAAATAAGGGTCTCTCTGGGTTCAGCCATTTCATTCCATCAGCAACGGATGGTGCAAAATAACACTGCTGGACCTTGGATTTCAAGGTCAGCGAAGGCTTGGCTTGATGTTTTCTTTGTTCTTTCTTTTCAATCTGGTACCACATTAGCTGCAGTCCCATGGGTTTTAAACTTCTTGAAGCCTTCCCTGTCACACGAGGCACTCCATAGCCTGCTTGTGCTACAGTCCCAGGACCCTAGATTTGGAGAATGTAACGCCTCTAGACTCTGGCCCGAGAAATATTTATACGTGGCATTACATTGTTCCCTCGCCACTTCGAGGTTCACCTTTCGGGGACAAAAAAATATTAGTTTTTGCGGAACTATTACATAAAAAAATCACAACATTCATTAAATAATTATATAAAAAATATTAATTCCAACAATAAAGGAATGTTATAAATCCTAAAATATTAGGATTTACAGTAAATAGAGTATTTACTCAGCGGATAAATACTCACCAAAAACGGGAAGTAACACTAGAGCATCGGCCCCCTGAGTCGCTACTTGGCGACATGACAAGTTATTATCTGCGGTTTTGTGTTCGCTGTTTGTGAAAGTTTCATTCTAGACTGAATTCATTCAAGCCCTACGATGTTACCCAAACGTTCTGCAAGTTCTACCGCTAAAATAGTGTAAAAATGTTTTAATAAATATAGCGTCCCTACTTCGCCGATTTTCGTTTATCGCGGGTGGTCCTGGAACGTAACCCCCCCATAAACGAGGGAACAGTGTATACTATTGCTAAAACAATTATATATCTAATCGAATGTTAGCCTAAGACTTTAGCACTGTATCACTTGTGTGTCCTCCTACAATCCCAAACTTTCAAACGACTTTAAAACCACTCCAAATCCCAATCTACCTTGAATCAGAATGGCTGTCATTGTTAGCCAATCAACTTTGCTTGGTTGAACCTTTCTTTTTTCCGCCAGCCTGCTTGAAATGATCCAAAGCAACTCATGTCACGGTGCCAAGCCGTGTGAGAGAATGCACATGAACTGACAGCTTTCACATCCAATCCAGCCACGGCCCCCAGAGTAGGGCTCAAACAGATTCCGAAACCATGAAAGGATCAATGAGGAGTTTCAACGAGCAGGGCAAACCGACATTAAAGAGTTCCAATACAAACAGATGTACGGAGACACAAACGACAGACGGAACGCGACGTGGCTTCTTGAAAGAAAAAACATTCTTTCATATAGACAAGAGATAAAAATATTGATAACAACACTGACCTGATCTGCAAAAATCCTCGCTTTGTGCTCAACTGCTGCCCCTGCCCTCAGCTCATCCTCCACTGCCATGAGCCTGAAAGATACAAAGGGCGAAATCCAATTATTTCCAGCAATATATACGCCTAATGATTGGATTTATAACACGGGCGTGCCCTTTTTTAATGCAGGAATGCTGGCATTTGCATTTAAATGCCCTTCACGCCAGGGCTGTAGTCAATTTCTTCATTCCCCTCATCGTTTTGGGCCGTTTTTTAAAAGGGCTCTTAGCTGTTTCTAAGAGAATGGTGAATTTTCACTGATCGGGGTGATCTCGGGAATTACATCCCATCATCCCTGGGGAATAACTGTAGTTATTGTGAAAAAAGACAGAGAAGAAACCCATTAGTTTGAAGTGATCTAATTTTGTCGGATTGTAAAGAAATTGTATTAGGTTCCATGAACAATGTAGTTAGTCAATCACTGATACAATTAAAGCAATTAAGGGTTGCCTTGCCTTGCTCAAATGCTCAACAGCGGCAGCTTGGCAGAGGTAGAATATGATCTCTGGACCTTCTGGCCCACAGCCCAGTAATATAACCAAAAAAGCCTTAGTTAGATCTCAATATCAGGTCAGGGTGCTCGGTGGGTTCAGCGGTCTAGGAAGTATTGGACTGGTGTCCTGTCTGGGCCATTCTTACTCATGCACCCTGTGATCTTCAGGAATAGGCACCAAATCAATCCGACCCTGACCACAATAAGCAGGCATGGCTTAGTTGCTCACATGACATGGTCAACCCCACTGGGGCCTGGGTTCAAGTCTCGAAGGTGTGGTCAAGGTATCCAACCCCAGTACTTTCAATAGCCACAACTATTCAGACTGGCATCAGACTGGCATCCTAATCCTGGACAATGTGTTCTCTGGAATAGCCAAAAGCCCTTCCCCAAGACCCTTTACCTATAAATACAGTTTAGTCATAGCATTAAAACCATGGAATTCCATAACACTGACAGAGATGTGCTCTGGGCAATGACCTAAACATTGTTGCAGACCAAGTTCACCCCTTTATAGCAAAATATTCCCTAATGACAGTCACCTCTTTTGGCAGAATAAATATCAAAAATTGTTCAGCAATGGCTGAAAACATGACAAACATTTCAAGGTGTTGTCCTGACCTCCAAATTCCCTAGAATAATTTGTGGGATGTGCTAGACGTATGACATAACAGACAGGGGCTAATGACTTAATGGGCCTCCCCGATACCACACGGGATGTCTCGATGGGTCCGAAATTTGGCGTCAAAAAGGGGATGAACACAATATTAAGCACATGGTTTTAATGCTATGACTGGTTTATATATTTGGCTCGTATAAGATTCTTTCGTTCATTTCCAAAATGTGAAACTGAGATTCACTAGACTGTAAGACAATATGTATTATTTAGAAATGTAAACTCATGGTGGAATATCTGAAGAGACAAAATGCAGAAACAATAAGAGGACTCAATATAACACAGCTAGAGATGACTGGTGTCTATGAAGGATATGAAAAATGTGCGACGAGGACACAGCATACAGCAAAAGGTGTTTTATTTTGTCTGGTGTCTGTAATGGAATGCACATGGAGAAATAATGAAATCCACACACAGTGCTTTTCAAAGAATGGGACTGGATGTTTTATTCCATAAGGTACAGGATTAGGTTGCTTTACAAAACAGTAAACAAAGATGAAAGAGCAGCAGACAGAACAGATAAAGTCGGAGACAATGGTCTGACAGATTGAAAGAGTCCTTGGAAATATTTTAAGTAGTTCGGTCGGGTCGGCTTACATGCAGTCAAAAGCAAATAAAAGCAGTTTTTATTCAAAGTTCTGCTATGGGTTACAGATATTTATATATTTAGGACATATTTAGGAGCTTTTCCACGACATGGTTAGCCAAATCTATTGCATAGACAATACTGCATAATAAATAAAATCGATAGACAGACATTATTCGAAACGATTACATGTTAAATTAGAGCTTAAATACGCACTTATATATTTATATACACATTAAATAAATCCTAACACCACTTTTCTGGCTGGTCAAAAAGAATGAACACAAATGTCACCCTTAATTATTCTATAATAGCACAATATAGTGTTACTAGTGAGCACGTTTCACTGAAAAACAAAATTTTGAGCCAAGACCAACTTTTTAAATGTGTGTTTGTTTTACGGACGGCAATTACTGTATTTGAAATAATTCTCACACCCCTATGTACCCTCGGCCCAGCCCTTTTGCGGGCGAGTAATTTTTGTGATTCTTCTTCCCTTAATAACATCCTCTGCTATTTAAACCCCTTGTTTGAAGCAGGTCAGAGTCACAGAGTTTATGTACTGAGTTCAAGACTAACATTAACCTTTTAAAAATGGGCTAATTAGGAACGATACAGTTTATTTAGTCGTAATCTATACTGTAATTCGTATAGTTACAACCTTAAGATATGTTTATTCGGCAAATGATAGCCAGCAACCCGCCTTGTACCTGTGCATGAAGGTTTCTAGCAAACCCTCCTAAATTTCAGGCTGAAAGTATTTACAGTCGTTACAATTCTGCAGCGGTACAGACATACAGATGATGGTAACAACAGTCGAGTTTATTAGAGAGCTCAGACACAGGTCGACACTTGCTAATGAGATGAGACACAAAAATATGAAAGACATAAATACCTGAACAATGAGGTTCTAAGTAAGGCAGGTTAACAAATCACCCATGAACACTTTGGTGAAGGGAAGCCCACTAACACCGTTGTTCCGTTTGGAAATTGGAAGACTTTACACCTCAGTTCAAAAATGATTTTAACGAGGCAATCGTCACAGCGAATCAGCTTTCTTAGCCTCTGTTAAGACTTTTATTATGTCAATATGTTCCAACCTGTTAACCTAATGTTCCTGTATTCCTTACAAACACTCTCCTGTGCATAAAACTCAAAAATTGTCGACTAAAGCCAGGTGTAGTCTGAGCATCGTCACGTTCTATCTCCCTCCCTGAAAATGGACTGTTTCCTTTTCCTTTTTTAAATTTTTTTATCCTTTTTTACATTTTAATGCTACATATTTATGCATTTGATATGAGGAGCAGTGACATTACCTGTAAACAATACCAAGAGCCTGTTCAAGCAGCCCAACCCCGGTCGCTACATCATCCTACATAGCTCCCTAATGATAATTTAATTACAGCCTGCGCAACTCTTCCTATAGAAACCGCAGCTGTCTTCCTGTGTTCCTGTTATGGTTGGTCTGCTCTCATTAATGTGTTTATTTTTCTCTGTTTGGTGTGTCCTGTTTTTACCGTCTCTGTCTCTGAGGTGTCCCGTTACTTACTTGTGACAGTACCAGTGCTGCTGCATTTTGATCCGATCAGTAGTTTGTAGTTTTTTTATACAGTGCTATCTGTCCAAATAGCTCAATCATTCTTTCAGCTATGAGCACCCTCCATTAATATTTGGCCAGCCATTTAGGGAGCATGGCGAGCATGTACTCTAAAGGGACCAGTCCATTGTAGGGCTGCGTAAGGGTTGTTCTTGGAAAGAAGAAGGTTTATTCCCCTGTCTGCCAATCATGTCAGTGGGCTACCCGACCTGGCCTAGCACCTTGGTCCTACTCGGGCACACTATAGGGAATTGTTTCTGTGATTACGTTTTATCGGTTCGTAGACCAAATGTAGGCCAGTCGTCTGGTGTTTTACCTGCCCTTATAATCCCATTGCGTTCCGTAGCTCCGCTGCAAACCTTGTCAGATTTATAAGACCTTTCATTACCTGTCAATAATTCCTTTAATTTGGGAGTCCTTCTCCAGCTGTTGTTGCCTCAGCCTCCTCTCGCTGTCGTCCAGCCGGCTCTGGTACTGCAGCAGGATCTTGCTGGTCTGCTGCTCCTGAGTAAATAGCCTCCTCTCATACTCTTCCAACTTACGGTGAGACATCATCAGCCGCTCCTTTAGAGAATGGATCTCTTCCTCGTACTCCCGCACCTAGATCCACGAATAACGGAAGGAGCCACAGGTCAGTCTTACACAATTTACACAGCAGTAGCTAGTCACGTACGCTGCTCACAATATATCGTTTTGAAATATCCCCTAGTTTTTGTGAGCAGTATATAGAGTAGGATATAAATTCCACACAGAACGGCCCAGGCCGGCCCACCTGGGACCGAAACCAGGACGAGCAGGAGATGCTTTATGATCAAAAATGTTCAACGAGACGCCAGAAACGCACCCTGTCCAAACGGGATTCGTCCATGCTTTTGGAGTATTCCTTCAGCTTGTATTCTTCTCTCTCAATGCGTGAACTCTCGATATCAGCAGACAGGTGCGGCATGTTGGACACCCAGGCGACCGTCCTTTCCGAGGCAGGGGTGGGCGGGTTCAGAGTATTCGGAGATGTGCCCTAAACAAAAGGACAGACATTTTGGAAAACATACTGGAAATGTTTACTCAGCATTAAAAGAATAAGAAAAAAAATAGGAAAAAGCCGCTTTTGCAGGCTACAGTGGCAAGTATTCGCCTTGCATTTGGACAATAGCAAGCTGGCCTTTTTTGGAAGGGCGGCAGCAAGGAAACCCCTTTTTTTTTTAAAGGGCAACAGGGTGAATAGTCAACGACAATTCTATTGGTGGCCTAAGACTTTTGCACTGTACTGTACGTGTATTGAGACTTAAGATATGGTCACTGTTTGGACATTACCCCCATTTCTCTGTCTGAGAGCAATATTTTGGACAAAAATTATTATGCTTAAACGTTCTGGATGTTTAACTTTATCAGGTAATCAGTCATAGGGCTCGAAATTGGGAAGAATAAAAGCAAAAAACGTAATCACTGATTTCATGCAGGTTAAAAAAAGGGGTCGTTTATTTGCTGATAACCTGTTTGCTCATGGAAGGCTTGAGTAAGTGCTGCTGCGAGTGCTGCCGCTCCTTGTGCGACTGTTGTGTTGATTGTGGCGTTCCTCCCTGAGAGCCCTGAGAGCCCTGGCTCTCGCGGGTGGAGCTGTGCTGATGAGGCAGGCCGGGGGCCGTGTTGTCTTTGACAGAGAGCTGCTGCCGGGGGCCCTGCTGTCTTCCTCCAAAGCCAGATTCGGGGGACTGGAGCAGGTTTCCGCTCTGCGGCCTCGTCTTGGCCGGAGGCACGGCGCCGGCGGCTGAGCTCACAGAAAGCTGATGGGAGGTTTGAGACTTCATCCTCTGCGTGGGAGGCGGAGCCATGGAGCTTTGACGGACCGGCTGGACGGTGGAGGGAGGTGAGGCGAGCGACGAATGAGATGTTCCCGTTTGTGACGCCATGCCCATCATTTGCTGCTGCTGGAGGTTTTCCTGACACAGAAATCGGAGCAAGTGATCTAATTTAAATACCTAGGTAAAATTAAACAAACAATCTCACTAGGCCTTAAACCCCCTCAGTCTCAAACAAAGTTTATTCATTAATTACTAATTAAATGTATTAATGCAGAACCGAAGATAAGTTCGTGGGACCATGACATTTAATTAAAGGATATAATACAAAGATTACCTGCATGTGCATAGAGATTTGCCGGCGACCGTAATCGCCCTGGCCGTGGCGTGTGTAGTCGTCGCTATAGCTGTGGGAGTGGACGATGCTGGGCTGGCCGAGGTGTGGCCCGGGCCTGAGCGTTGACAGATCTTCACTTCTGGAGAAGGCGCCACGGGCGAACTGTGGCAGGTAGGCGGGGTGTGAGGCATCCGGCTCCGGGGAGAGCAAGAGGGGCGGAGGCACCTGAGCACGACTGGGTTGGCGCTGGATCTGGGGCCCGTCGGCGGCCATGTGGAAAAGAGGGTTCTGGAAGGAGAGCGGGTAGCGGAGAGCGGCCGCCTGCTGCTGCTGCGTCAGCGAGTCTGTGGCGGTCCCCGTCTGGCCCATCTGGCTCAGTCGCAGGCCGCCGGACACGCTGGAGCCACCTGAACCGGCCGACATCCGCCCGCCTCCGGCACGCAGCTGACCACCGAGGCCCCCTCCTGCGCCGCCAAGGCCGCCGAAGCCAGCAAGTGAGGCCTGGGGAGAGTTGAGCATGTCCCCCACAGACTGCAGGTTAGAGACGCTGTTCATTCGGGAGTCCTGGAGGTCCATCATAGAAATACTTTCGTTAACTGTCAGAACCTATGGGGAGGAGAAGGCTGCAGTTATGTGCCCCTTTGAGGTCGGACTACGCACACTGGCTATGGTCTTAACACTTACTAAGGTACGGTTTGTGCGTCCTATGTGTTGTATAATGGGGTACTAAATCCAAAACACACCACAGTCATGTTATGTATCGACAGCACCCACATTATTGTTGTTTTCCCTCTTTCGCCATGCTTGGGTGGTATTTTGAACCATGCAGGAAGCCTGTAGTGCTTCATCTTCTCACTGGACCAAAGGGAACCCAATGTCCCTCGGACAGATAGGAGAAACGCGTGCTGACGAGCAAGCTGACATTCAAATTAGATTTTTAAGCAAGTACCGTAAAGCATTTCTTATTGACTTAGGCCATTATGTCATGCCTCGCCCCTCCACCTGTTCAGTTCGGACCTATTTTGCCACGTGGCCTTACCTTCGGGTCCGGATCTGTAATGTCGGAGCTGCTAGTACAGTACGCAGGACTGGACCGGGCCAGTGGGGGACGGGTGACATAGAAGACGTCTTTAGAGGAGGCCCGATGGGGATGGGGATGGGGATGAGGATGATCCCGATCAGAGTAAACACCCATCCCAGGACGCGATGGAGGAACCCCACCACTGGACATAGCAGAAGTTGGGGAAGGCAAGCGAGTGATATCTATTGAACTGTAGGACAAAACAATAAAAACAACTGTCTGTAGGACAATTACTACTTCTCCGAGAGGAGCGTTAAATAAAACTTCCTAGGGCCGCTACCTGTTGAGGTCTCTCATCATGAGGTTCTGAAATTCGGACGACACCCCCCTGGTGAAGCTAGGTCGTGATAACAACCGATCCGTCTGCCTCTCTGGAGGCTGCCTGTCAGTCTGATGACTTGGCTGCCTTTGAAGATGAGGATTGCGAAGAGCCATGCTAATGTCGTTCAGAAGGCGAGGTAGCGGTCCGAGCTTGATGATGGCGTCCTTAAGCACAGGGAATGAAAACAAACCTTAAATCAAATCAGACTAATGATTTTACTCGTGCCGTTTGCCAAGCCGGTCCTCTACCTTACTGAGCTGGGCCATGACTTCCCACAGAAGGCTGTGCAAGACCGAGAGCTCCCTTCCCAGGTCGATGTAGCCCTCAAAAGCACCTGCGTTTGTTATGCTGTCTAGATTGGAGATCTCATAGAGGAACTGCTGCATGGATCCCCACTCCATTTCTAAAAACTCATTCATGAAGCACATATACTCCTCTTTACTGCCAAACCTACAGTTAAAAGGAATACATTCACAGCGCCCGTGATTACACGACCAATATCAGTCACATCTCAAATCACGCAACCACTTATTCCAAGACTCACTGAAACCTCCTGTACAAGTAACTGCCCATACTGACTTGGAGAAGTTGGCCAGGTTCTGCAGCACTTTGGCTATGAGGGTAAGCGTGCGTGACGTTTGCTCATCCGGGTATTCCTGCGTCAGGTTAAACAAGGATGGGGACATGACAGCTGGACAGAGGAAGCGCAGGAAGAGGGAGCCACTGATTAGCCGGTCGGCGATGTCCTCTCTCCCTCTTTCGGCACAACGTACTCGCCAAGAAGCAAACACCTCCTTGAGTTCACGTGGAAACACACTGTTAATACAGGAAATGCATGTTTGGACTCATTGTTTTGGGAACACTTCACCCTAAAGCAGTTGTTCTCAAATGTTTTATTTGCAGTGCCCCCTTTTTGTGGATGATAATATTAGAATTTTTTACGCCCGCTTGTCCTGGTCAGGGACGCAAAGATCCACAACCTATTCACAGAACACAGTCTTGGGCAGGATGGCAGTGCATCACATGGTCAGCAGGGGTCACTGTTGAAGCCCCAGGGATGATCCCACAACAAGATTCTTTTCCCTTCAAGTTCACTTCCATTTCACTGCCCCCATAACTTCTACCGGCCCCTCTTGGGGGATCCCCAGCCGTTCACAGGCCAGCCGGTAAATAGAGGGCTTATCCTTGGGCGTCCTCCCACTTGGCCATACCATGTAAACCATCCAGGAAGCATTTTTTTCAAATGCTCTCATTCGGGCACAGGACAGGTGGCCACTTGCGTCTAATTTAGAGATGCTTGCAAGCGCTTGATATTAGTGGTGAATCAGGTATCTAGTTGGCAAATCTAATATTTCCCAGCGTAATGAACTGGTGTCTTGTCCAGAGTTAACTGGTTTTGACTCATTATAAGTATTCTATAAGGGTGCACAAGGTGGGCCAAACTAGGGGGGTACTGCTATGTAACCATTGTAAAACCGTGCGGATCAGACCCGCTGTGGCGACCCCTAACGGAAGCAGCCGACAAGAGTAGAAGAAGATATTAGCTGACATCTAAACACCCCACCTCCCCTCCAACACAACTAACCAATGAGAGTTGACGATTTTGCAGAGAGCAAGCTCACAACACATGCGAAGGTTGGCCTGATGGTCGAGCAGAACGGAAGGTGGGGTCCTCATAGGATCGACCTCGCAGTTCTCCTCCGACTCGTACAGGGCTCGGATGAAGTCACCTGCAGGGTAGCAGAGGCCATCAAAGATGCAAACGATCCTCGCTCCATATTAAGGCATATCGAAACGGTGTAGCTGTACCAGCTCACCTAAAGCGTCCTTGAGGTACTTATGTCCTATGAGTTTGAGGTACTCTTCTATAGCTTTGGTGGCTAGGGTGTTCTCTCTAAAGATAAGGTGCTCGCGGTCGATGAAGCGGTCCACCTCGCACATCGCCATGTCTGAAAGAAAGTCCTTGAACAGAACAGACAAAAGAAGAGCAAGAATAAGCCCGTGGTCATCATGGACAGCTTGCTTATAATCAAGTGGTACACTGTGTAAGAGGGGTACCCCTGGTCTTCTCCTGGCCACACGGACTCAGCTCCCACTCTGAGGAGAACTGAGGTTCAGTGGCGATATGGATAGGCCCAACAACTAACACATTTGGATCCCAAACACAAAGAGCAGCCTTAACGTTTGATGCCAGGAGGTCCAAGGCAGGATACAAACCGTACCGGTTCCTGCCCTGTCCCTAACAAGGGTGTATAGATCCTCAGCCTTTGGCAGTCCAGAGGAATGGTTCCTGGCACCAAAAGTTCAGGTTTCCCATGTGTTTCCTGCATGATCTTATCCCACCAGAAGTTCCTTGGACTCTTCGGGATGGGGGCTGGACCTTTGTGAAACACCACACAGACCAGGGGTGACCCCACCACGTTACCCCGCACATAGAGCGCGTACCTTCGCCTTCCCTGTACTTTGCAGAATGTGCACGAGCGCACAGGCCACCTCCTCTTTGCTTTTGACGCTCAGCAGGGGCTCCAAGACGGCACACAGTGTCCGGTAGTTGTTTGTGACATACTCGGCGAACTCTTTGTAGAGCTCCATTGGCAGGATGCTCATGGTCTGGTAGCGAGACTTGAGTCGCAAGGATGCGTTGATAATTTTGCCCCCTCCTACACCTCCTCCCTTGGCTAGGACACTTGGCTGAATCACAGGGTACCATTGCTCTACAAACTGCCGACCAGTGATACTGGATATGGGGATGCTGACCAGTCCCAGATACGTGCTCTTCTCCTGTGAAAAAGATGGGCAAAGAGTTCAGACCGATGGCAAAAACTACCAAAAACAACCTCGCAGTCATGTTCCAAAATCTAACGGGAAGCCCTCTTAGAAGACCAAAGACCGCTGTAGCAGCAACTGGACCTCATTTTAAGGTGTCGCAAACTTTTGGTTATATGGTCCACGAGGAACCTTTTTGCTTATTTTTGTTTATTGTCCCACAGCTATTAAGGAACCACTGTCATCTTACTTTGCGCCTTTTCTTGTCTGTTTCTTTGTAAAGATGAAGCCGGAGGTTGCGCACTGCCGGGAGGTTGTTAAATTCAAAGTGCTCGCCCCAGAAGACAGTGTCGGTCCGGGGTTTGCTGGTGGTTCGTGCATACAGCATGTCATCCAAACACAGTTCACAGTAGTAGCGCTTTTTTGGCGGCAGCTCCCGGGCCTCGATGATCCACAGCTTCAACACGTTGTCCACCCGCCGACTGTTGTCCTAAGCAAGAAGAAAAAGAGGAAGAAGAAAAAGAAGCTGCTGAGCATCGAAGGAGATTTACAGTACAAGGCATTGCAAGGTAGAGAAAAAAAACGATTGCTGCACAATTTTAGTTTTTGACCACAGCAGGAACTGAGGAACAGATACGGAACATGAGGAGCGATGAGAATCAGTGGGGCTTCGTGAAAGAAAAGCACTCGGGACGTGATGCCTGGACCAAACGAGATCAAACTACATTTGAAACCACCTAGTGGAACTCGAGAGTGCTCGGCGAGATAGAGAGAGAGCAATGGTTTTGTAAGGGTGAGTCACTTAATCTCATCAGAATGCCATTGCTTCACTCCAGCCTTGGCTCGGCTAAATATATCACCGTTTGAAAAGCAGCCTTGTCCAGAATTATTAATTGGCAGACAAAGAAGGAAACATCGCTGTCCTTCTATGCATGAGGTAAATTCGATCGGCGAGCTCACCGCCGTAATGAGAGTCCTTGGCGTGTCCTTTTATAGACGGGTAACTTTGAAAACTAGCTTTCTATCATCCACGCGTCATAATTCAGCCCAGACTCCCGCTATCACAGCATCTGTACGAATCCGTCCAGACTGCATCTAGTGTGCAGTGCAAAAGTTTAAGGCCTCCACTTGATCGCATGGCATTGTCTCACCAATATATGACTACATATAATTATTTATTAATTGCTTAGTAGATATTCTTAGTAGGATGAATAAACTTGATCAGGAATGATCTTTTTGGAGGGTTACCACTAAGATCTCTTAAGGGCAGCACGGGGGCTCGGTGGGGTAGCACCGCTGCCTCATGGCAAGAAGGTCCCGGGTTCGATCCCAGGGTGGAGCGGCAGAGTCCTTTCTGTATGGAGTCTGCACGTCCTCCCTGTGTCTGCGTGGGTTTACTCCGGGTACTCCGGTTTCCTCGCACAGTCCAAAGACATGCGTTAGGTTAATTGGTGTCTCTAAATCGGCATTGACTTGTGTGTGTGTGTCTTTGACGACAGGTATTCCCTCGTCGCGTCATCGTGGGTATGAGCGGACCCCGCATCATGCGGGACTTGAACCGTGAGGAAAGAAGAAGACCACTGAGATTAATCCAGGAAACGTCCTAGACGGAGCATTCAGCCAGAACGTGGAGTTGAAGGACGAGTTCCATAAACTTAATTCACTAAGTAATTTGGGTCCATTTTGGTCACCAGTTGGTCCCTGGTTGTTTAATGGCAGGTAGCAGCTTTTTTATTCTGTGTTTAGAATAATGAAGGAACCAGGTGGAAAGAAGGTTGTGAAGGAATGGATGAAGATGGAAGGACGAACAAAAGAGATCCATTGACTCACTTTGTTTGGCTTGACGGCTCTCTGTAGATTCTCGATCCATTTGTCTCTTTCTGCAGCCGACCGACAGGCGAAGCACTTTGTCCCTGAGGCGGTTGTCACCTAAGGTATAATCAAACACGATACAGACAGACTGATGGCTCAGTCCAAAAACATCTTCACCAAGTGATGGGTATTGATGGTCACAAAGATGGCACGCCAACTAGAAACACACCGTCACTAGGGAAGCACCAACGTAAACAATAAGAAAGAAATACAGGTAAGTGACGTTTAAGGTCGTTTAAGGTCGTCTGATCAACGTCTGGCCACTTAAACAACCAAAGCCTGAACAATTAGCATAAATGTTAGTCATTTCCTAAGACAAACCCTAAAAAGTGCGTTCTTAAATGCAAAGAATGTAGAAAAAGGTGAACGTTTCCAGAATACCACTTGTTCTTAGAACTGTCCTTAAGAAAAGACTTCGTAAACTGATTCCAACGATACCATTTTTTCGTAACGATTTCCTTAAGAATGAATTTACCAAGAAAAATGGAAGAAGGTTTTATTTCTTTAAAATCTAAGAGTTAAAATGAGTCTGGATGTTGCAGCCGTAAAAAGCCAATCAATGCTGCAAATCCACGAGCAGAGGCGGGAGTTTAGGACCGGAAGTCTGCCCTTTGTGTGCATGTGCATGTGTTTAGCATGGAGAGTGTTCTTACTCGGTGGGTGTGTTTAGAGACTTTTTTGTATGCCAGTCATGTTTTGTGTTTGTACGTACGACGTACTAACGACACTACTTATTCGTTACAAGCTCTTAAGTCTATGTGCCTGTCCTATTGTAAGTGGTACTTTTTCAGTTTAATTTCCAAACCTGTATAATTTCTATAATTTATAAAAATACATTCATTCAGTCGCTGGTTCTGCTAGGATCTGGATTTTTTCATAAAGTCAATAAAGAATCAGGTTGCCAAGTTTGATCAAGAACCTTGACCTCAACTCCTTAACAAAAATGAGGCGGGGCTTATTGTCTAACATCGGAAGCTGACCTGGCGGTCTTCTTCCAAAAAATCAAGAGGTCCGCCACTATGGGTGTGTCCACAAACTTATGTCTATAGAGTGCAGCCCGTGTTGTTTTAAAGGGTTGCCAAATCTATTCAACTTCAGTCTCACCTCAAAACAGTACTCCTGCCCTAAAATGCTGGAGTGAACCGGTTTGATGATGGCGTCCTCGTCCAGCGTGAGGTCCAGCGCCTCGGCCGCACTACTGGGCGACAGCAAGGATTCATGGGAATGGGACTCTTTGAAGCTCTGCATCAGACGAGTCCTAGGAAGATAAAGCATAGCATGGCTGTAGGAACGAATCTCACAGAGCTTAGTTCGATTCCGGTCGATGCTGGGTTTGGTATCGCCGGTCACAGACCTTAGGGACAAGATCCAGGTTATAAAAAGTAACCGAACAATCAGGTTTAAACGTAATTTTAACGTGACGGACCGAAAACGACAACGATGAGCCAGAGAGAAGAGTATCACGCACCTACCTACACCTATCGCACCTTCTAGCCGGGATGCGAGACGGATCCATGCTCCTAAACTACCAAAGAGCTAGAGAGACCCGAGAATGAGGCAGAGCGAGCACTGATGAGGTACATCGATAAAAAAGAGGAAAGCGTTAAAGATCCGCCGGTTCCTACGAGAGCTGGAGCTTTTTGTGCCGTTACTGTACGCATTCAGCAATAAAATGTGCTTTAGGCTGTTAGACACATACAGTGGGGAGAGCTGGGGATACAAAAATAGATGCAAAAGGAGTGAGTCAGAACGAAAAAGAAATAAGAAAGAGCAGCGTGGGGGAGGAAAAGAGAGAGAAAGAAAAGAGAGACGGACCTCTGAGGAAATTAAAGAAGTTACGTAAGATGTGGGATTCAAAATGAATGAGTGAGAGAGAAACACAGTCCTACTATGAACCGTACAATTACATTTCTATGGACGAACAGGGGTGCTAGACTCTCCCTTCTGACCCATCGGACAACTGGATTTTAAAAAAAATTAGCCGGGGCTTATTGTTTAACATCAGAACTCTGTTTAGAGGTTGTTGCAGGAGCAAATGTGGGGGCGTCCACAAACTTTTGTCTATATGGTGTATCTGACTTTGTGGTATGTGACAGTGTAAAAATTAATAGTACATAGCTACAACTATCCCGTAGCTAGCAGTCCTCTTGAAATACAGTCGAATCCGGTTAATTGGACCACTGGTTAATGGGACCAGCTGCTTAGTCGGACAATACTATTATATACGTGTAATGTTATTCACTTATTTGGACCAAAATTCTGCTTAATCGGATCAAAGAACGTGAGCCACTGCACAGCGGATCAGCGAGATATGGGAGGATTTTTGGGATCCCCGGGAGAATTTATGCTTTTATTAAAAGGCAGGAAATCCGAAAAGTTGTGTTGACAAGAGCAAAACCAGCGGGAGGTGACCACGCCCACCACTTTCTTGATTCTGT
>JAUZSU010100550.1:0-19862 GCA_034780255.1 Parotocinclus maculicauda
ATAACCTTGTGTGTGTCGCTTACATGGCCACTGATGCCGATAGCGACGTTAAAGAAGCCAAATAAACAAACAAACAATAATGAAGCCTAGAGTCAGACTGCTAAACTGCTAAACTTTTTGAAGCGAAAGCGAGACTAAGAGAAGCACAACGGAGAAAAATATTAAATCAAGAATATTAAACTCAAAACAGACGATTCCAAACAGAAATATTCTGTTTACAAACCGTTTTTTATTACAAAATTACATTAAAAGTACATTTTTGGTTACGGGTTTTTTGGTTCTCAAAACTTTAGGACCTATTTTGATGCCATAGATTTGTTTCATGTGGTCACATGGTAAAGAAAAAAACTGTATAGAAAAATCCGACCCGAGATGCAGCGATAATCGTTGGCCTCTGAATCGTAATCGAATCGTAAGGGACCTAGAGATTCCCACCTCTAATAGGAACCGTTATCCATATTAAAGCTTACAGATTTTAAGATCGAAAAAACTTTCCTGTAATTAGAATTCGTTTCTTAATACAAATTACATATAACGTTTGTTGTTAAGGTGTTTCTAAATGAACTAAACGTGCTCCTCTTTCTTTCCTTCGTTGTAAATATCAGGTCCCCTCCTGTACCACTTTGAAAACATGGCCAACGAACTGTCAGTCGAGCTGAGCTACGAAGAAATTAAGAATGCCATGTTGGAATTTGGATTTCAGCTTGAGGTAAGTCTGTGCCTTGGAACTATGAGAAACAAAGGGGAGGGAATCTACTGAGGAGGGAGGAAAAAAAATAAAAATAAATCTTTATTATTCAGCACTTTTCAATTTCTCGAGGACTATGTGGAATCAATACAAGGAAGAAATAAAAATACATTTTTATTTAAAAATAAAATTGATTTATTTCTACAATTAAATTAAAGTGAATCTGGAAATAAATTTAATGTACAGAACAATACCGTTGGCTCTCTACCGGAGGGCGGAAAAAGCAAAAAAAAATAAAAAAAATATATATATATATATTAATTTCAACTATTAGTACTGCGGCGGATTCGCGAAATAACCAAAAAAATAAAAACTTTTTTTTTTTTGTATTTTTCAAATACGATCGTCGGCGGATCCGCGAAACAAGCAATAAAAAAAGTCTGGCCTCATATAAGCAAGTAATGCATAATTGGATTATATATTGTTGTGTAGCTTAAAATTAAATTATTATTGATTAAACTAGCAATCAATCAGAACCATACTTAATTATATTTCCCTGACTCTGTATGACTGAAATAAAATTGTAAATATTGTATATTCACAGCGTCAACCTAAAAACTAAACATTTTGTTGGATCTTTGCCAAATTGAGAAATGTTTAATCACAGGCTTGCATCAAAAAAACGTTCTGTCTTTCTGCATGGTAAATATCACATTTCATGCAGAATCTTCTCATGTGTACCATAAGTAATTCAATGTACTAATCCAATAACCAAATTAAAATCCTAGTTGGAGCAACTTCAGACTGGCCTGTGGTTGACACATATTTGCACTCTACAGGGCTTAGCGCAAACCAGTCCAAGACGGACCCAAACTGAAGAGCCAATATGTAGGATCATCTCACCTGTTCTGTGCAGAATGCTGCTTTATTCACAAATCAAAGCCAGAAGCAATGAGAAGCTGAAAAATTATTTCACCCAGTGCATGTATTTTATCATAACAAAAACTTTAACATGATTCATATTTCCAAACCTATAAAACATTATATACAGTATGTGTGCAATCATAAACGGAGATGTTTGAGGCACAAAGCAAGTTCTTACTTCGGCTTATTTGAGTTGATTATTTGAGATTATTATGCATTTTGTCGGTTTGTAAGCTTAATACTGTAGCATTGAATTTGAACATGTGCTACAATGTTACGATAACACAGTGATTTGGTTCAAGACATTTTATGTGATGCATTCCATTTGTCTTTTCCTTTATATTTACCCTGCTTCACAGATTGCAATTCGGCTATAAAATACACCTTCGACCTTGCAATGTCAGGCAAAAGAGCATCTCGGAAAAGTTTAAATTCCAAGAAGGTAACACAGACCCATGCTTGTTTACAGTACAATTTGAAGATCATTTCTGCATAGACTTTTCCTGTCTTATACTCACTAAATAATTTTGGTGGTTGTTGTTTTTTTGTAAATAGGGAAGCACATATGTTCATATATGAACCCTTCATTTTACTGGCCATCATCTTATATTATGCTATCCTATAGTTTTATCTAATTGGTAAGAAGATTGAAGAATCAATGGTAAACATTTTATTGCTGCATTTTAGTGACATTATAGGCGGAGATAGACATCTTGTATAATCTTAAAGCAACATACAGTGGGTATGGAAAGTATTCAGACCCCTTAAAATGTTTCACTATTTGTTTCATTGCATTTGCTTAAATCAAAAAAGTATTTTTTTCTCATTAATGTACACTCAGCATCCCATCTTGACAGAAAAAACAAACATTTAGAATTTTTTGTAGAACTGAAATATCACTTGGTAAGAATTTAGACCCTTTGCTGTGACACTCTATATTTAACTCACAAGCTGTCCATTTCTTCTTGTCCTTCTTGAGATGGTTCCACTCCTTCATTGGAGTCCAGCTGTGTTTAATTGATTGATTGGACTTGATTAGGAAACGCACACACCTGTCTATATACCACACAGACCACACAGCTCATGTCAATGCAAATGAGAATCATGAGGTCAAAGGAACTGCTCAAGGAGCTCAGAGACAGAATTGTGGCAAGGCACAGATCTGGTCACGGTAAAAAAAAATTCTGCAACACTCAAGGTTCCAAGGCCTCCAAAATCCTTAAATGGAAGTAGTTTGGGACGACCAGTACTCTTCTTAGACCTGGCCGTCCAAAATCGGCGCCTTCTCGTGCTTATTGCACACCTGCCCTCTGCTGTATCGGTGCACATCGTTGCCGAGTTGCACTTATGCCAGCTGTGGGTGCCTTTCCCATTCGGGAATTTCGTGAATTTCCCCCTTTCGTGTTTTCTAATTTGAAGAGCCTTTTGCTCTGCCTCTTTTGTTATTTCCCCATTGTTAATATACGTCGTGGGGTTCCTTCCTTCCCGCATCCTTGGGTCCAAACCCAATTCATAACAAAATCAAGGTGTGAAAAACTTGTTGCAAAGGGTCTGAATACTTATTAACGTGATTTTTCAGTTTTTCTTTTTTAAAACATTTGCAAAAAATTATACATCTGTTTTTTCTGCTAGGATGGGATGCTGAGTGTACATTAATGAGAAATAAAATGAACCTTTTTTATTTTAGCAAATGGCTGCTATGAAACAAATACTGAAAAATTTACAGGGGTATAAATGCTTTCTGTGCCCGCTGTATGTAACATCTACCTGTATGTTTGAAATCAGTAGATGAATGACACTTAACATTTGCTGTTCATGCACAGGACTTTGAGCATTAAATTGAAAATTATCTTGATGTGTGGCAGATTGAAGTGTTACATGAGTATCAGAAGCACAACTCTTTGTCGTGCATTGTTGATGGGGAGGACAATGCTGATCTACTTAAACAGTAAGCCTGCTCTAAAAATGTGTTCCATTGATTACACATCTGAAAGCTTTCACAGTTGGCAGACTCCTTTGTGGTTAATAGGATATTTTGTCTTTGTTAAAAGCCTAAATTCATCCAGAAAATATGGTGACCTTTAGTCCTGATAAGTCCTGACAGCTCGCATTGATGCTCGCTGTCTCCGTCAGTGAGCTTTGACCTGACACTGTTGATTGCCCATGTTTAGCATATGCTGCCATGACTTGTGTGGCTGTTCCTATTGAAGCATATCAGGCTGTTTAGGTGCCAAACTGGTTTGAAGACTCTAGCACAAGGGGAAATGGGACACAAAGCAACGAGAACACAGGCTTGAGATGCAAGAGATGGTAGAGCATGTGGCATGCTGATAGTCAGAAGGGGAACAAAAACATGCCTAAAGAGAGACGGCGGCATAAAGAAATTATAATCGCGCAGCTTTCTATCTCCAAGCACAAGTCACTAAGCTAAAAGAACAACAAAGGAAGCACAAACACAAAGCTCAAAGAACAAGTTCAGCTGAAAATGAGACAAGACAGATGAGATAGAACAGTTGCGTTCTGTCTTTTGATGATGCAGAAATTCACTGCAGCTATCAGTATCCTGGTGGGACAGGATGCCTTCAGAGCTCCAGAGTTGGAGTCAAAGAGTTATGTGACCTGTGCACATCTATTAGTGTGACTCTGTGAGTTAAAAATGCTGAAATCTTAAATATCAAATTATTGTCATACTTATATATACAGCCTATGCAATATTTTGTATTATCTGATCTTTTGTTTCTTTCAAACTTGAGAATCGCTTTTCCATTTACTATCAGACTGTTAAAGACTTATCTTTATATTCAGAATGTTTGTTATAATCTGACTTTAATGTCTGCATAACTTTTGTGCTCCTTTATCTAGTCGTGTAATGAGAGAGCTAATTGAGACTGAGAGAATATATGTGGAAGAGCTTCTGTCTGTGCTACTGGTAAGAACGATGGACTGTATGTGTAGAATCTTGATTGTTTGATCTATCTTCAGATAATATACTGTCTAAATGTACTTTAAATAGAGATTATTGATGTGCTACCCTGCATGGGTTCTGTGCTGTAGGGTTACAGGGCAGAGATGGACAACCCTTCCTTCTCCTCTCTCCTACCAGCAAACCTGAGCAAAAAGAGAGATATTCTGTTTGGGAACATGTCTGACATCTACAATTTTCACAGCAGGCGAGGACACACACACACACACACACACACACACATACACACCTGAACAACCAGATGGGACAAAAGACTTGCTTTTGCTTACAAAGGTTATGATTAGAGGTAGGGCTAAGTGTAGCGTTTATAAGCTGCAGCAGTCCTTCATTGTCATTTATGTTAATGGAAAGGTCTTACAAGGACAGCAAGACAACGGTGTGAGAGTGTATGTGACTGACCACTTAATTAGGTACATCTGTTTAACTGCTTTTTTAATTCTTTAATTTTTTTAACACAAATACCTAATCAGGCATCACATGGCAGAAACCCAGTGCACTTTGGTATTTTAACATGGTCAAGATGACCTGCTAAAGTTCAAGCCGAGCATCACAATGGGGAAGAAAGGTGATTTAAGTGATAGAATGTGGCAAGGTTGTTAGTAGTAGAAAGGCAACAGTATATCAGATAACCACTCGTTACAACAAAGGTATGTGGAAGACCACCACTGTTATTTCTTTACAAGATATCAAACTTTGAGGCATATGGGCTTATGCAGAAGACCAAGCTGACTGCCGCTCTTGTCAGCTAAGAACAGGCAACAACAATTGTAAACAGCTCACTGTAATTGAAATGGTCTTGATTTCTGCTACCTTTAAATATCAGGGTCAGAATTTAGTGTAAACAAAATGAAAACATGAATCCAACTTGCATTATGTCAATGGTTCAGGCTGGTGGTGGTGGCAAAACGGTGTGGATAACATTTTGTTTGGACACCTTAATACAAGCATTGTTTAAACACCGCAGCCTACCTAAATATTGTTGTCGACCATGTCCATCCCTTTAGGGGCACAGGTGTACCCATGTTCTCTTAATTGCTTCTAGCAAGGTAGCGCTCCATGTCACAAACCTCAAACCACATGAGAATGCAATGTGTGGTGTCTGCATGATGCTATCATGTCAGTGTGGACCAGAAATGTCTGATGAATATTTCCAGCTTATTGTTGAATCTGTGCCACCAAAATAAAGGCAGTTCTAAAAGCAAGAGTGAGTCCAACCTGGTCTGAGTGAGTTGTACCCAACATAGTGGTAAATTTACATATATATGTGACACACTAAAGGCCATGATGACCATAACTGTGTATCCCACTGTCTATTTAAGCCTTTCTGCTGCTTCTTGCCACTGCAGTAGTATTCCCACTGGCTAGATTCAGACTTTTTTGGCCAGCAATTTAGTGATAATTAAGATGCTGTGATTGTTAGGACAGCTTCAAACAACTGCAATGCTGCCCAACAGAGCTACTGAGCCAAACAGATCATTCCCATCCTAAAAGCTGCGAAAAGGGTACAAAAAGTGTGGTAAAGCAGGCTTGACTGCTCTGTTATGTGTGAGACCATATTATTTTGCATCCATATTTTATTTTTATTAAAACGGAGTTTAACCTGTTTTTTATAAACATTTACATTTATATCATTTAGCAGATGCCCTTATCATGACTTATAATTAGTACAGTCTTACAATCCAAGCAGTTGTGGGTTAAGGGCCTTGGTCAGGGACCCAAACGTGGCAGAGCTGGGATTTGAACCCTGGACCTTCTGGTCCATAGTCCAGTAACTTAACCATTAGGCCACCATAGTCCAATGAGAATGAGAGGTGTTGATGTTGAGGTTGATGCCCAAGTGTGTTTTGTTGCATTGATTATTCAAACAATAAATAGTGCTGAATGTCTAAGCTCAGTTTCAGATTAGGGTTTTGACTGTGCAGATTGTGAATTTATAGTTAGAGGTGTAACCAAAATGAAAACCAGTGAGCTGTCTGTTGATGAAAAACAAGCAATTGTAAAGCTGAGAGAAGATGAAAATCAATCAGAGCCAGTGCACAAATATTGGCCATATCCAGTACAACCATTTGGATTGTCCTGGAGAAGAAAGTCACCACTGGTGTACTATGTGACAGATATCGAACAGGTAGACCAAGGAAAACAGCAGTGCTATAAAGAAAGACCCTAAAACAACTGTTAGGGACATCAGCATCAACCTCCAGAGGGCAGGAGGTATCACAGTCTTTTGATTGCAGTATAGAGGCTTTACCAGAAGATGCAAACCACTAATTAGCAAGATGAATAAGAAAGACCGGGCTAGTATTTGTCAAGAAGTACAAGCCTCAGACATTCTTCGACAGTTTTATGGACTGATGAGACAAAGCTTTACCTTTACCAATGTGGTGGCAAGGCTAATGTTTGGAGAAAGAAAGGATTTGCAACTAAATATAAGTCTTTTTCAGTTTAATAAATTTTTTTAAATCTATTTTTATCTGTTCCAATACTTTTAGGTCACAAGAAAAATAGATGGGTTCAGACAAATGGAGCTACCTTCTGAACTGTGTATCAGATCCAGATGTAAATACCTAGAAGTAAAAGCTGAAATGTTGATCTTTTATCTCATATTTATCTATTAATGTCAAACCCAATTTTGTTCAGTCTACAGCAAAAGTAAAATGATTGGTCTCACAGTTCCAATACTGTACTCCAGTTCTTTTTTTATTAGGCGAGTGTATATTAGCTGAACTAATAATACAATGCTACTTTTATTTTTGCTTTATAATAGGTAGAACTAAATTTGTAATTAATTGTGTTGATCCACAGAGTCTTCCTGCAAGACCTGGAGAGCTGTTTGGAGACTCCCGAAGCTGTGGGAAGATGTTTTCTAGAAAGGGTACAATTATTAAACTACAATATATAACTACTATACATTGTTCTGTTTCAAGGTGTGTAACATAGTACTGATAAGTCAAAATTTTATGACTACTTACAAATAATGTAGCTAATAGTAGAATAATACTGACTATCTTGTTACATATGTATGTGTTATGTTCTGAAATATATTACATAGTAAGCAAATAGTAAGCTGTGGTATTCTAGCTGTTGTTTGTATGAGAAATTCGCAGGCATGAATATCTCTGTGACTTTGGCAAAGGTCAAACCATAACAACAAGATTACTGTGGTGGAAGGGGGTAATTTGCCATGACACACACAGGCATGAGCCTGCATGAACATGATGGTTTGAGGAACATGACTGGCCTTGTCTCCAAATTCCATTGATCTCAAACCAACCAGTATTTCTTGGATGTGGTGGAACAGCAAGTTTAATCCCACTACTTTGCCACTTGCAGAACAAAAATAATCTGTTTTTAATGTATTGGTGCCATGATATCACAAGATACCCTCAGAGATTTTAGTCCAATTCTCTCCAGCAGCTTGAGCCTCACATGTAGGACCATGTCATATTAGGCAGGTGGTCATAATGTTTTGCCTAATCAGTGTATGTCAAACCAGAATAAGTATGTATGTCCTGTACTGGTAGCATGAAAATAATAGAGTATATTCTCTTCCAGAAAGAAAACTTCCACATGTATGAATGTTATTGCCAGAATAAGCCACGTTCTGAGTCCATATGGAAACAGTTTTCTGACTGTGCCTTTTTCCAGGTATTATCCCAAATTGTGTAATGTAGAAAACACACTGGGTAAGAAGAGTAACATCCATTATATTTATAGAAGTGTAGCCAACACTTTACTGTTCCTGTAAATATGACTCTAGCTGGAAGGAGTCTAGAACAGGGAATGCCAATTAATACTGTATCTGTTACAGTATAAATTGAATATGATCATAAAATAACATATTACCAATAATGAGCAATATAAGTTGAATTGTTTAAGTAAGTGACCTATGTTAGGCAGGTAAATAGACAGGTACATAGGTCGATACATCGGTTGATACACAAATTCATACAGTGCTAGATGGGTGGCACGGTGGCTTGGTGGGTAGCACTGCCACCTCACAGCAAGAAGGGCCTTGGTTTGATCCCAGGGTTCTTTCTGTGCATGACCTTCCTGTGCCTGTGTTGGTTTACTACAGGCACTCTGGGTATATATATATATATATATATATTACACAGCATGACAAATGACAAACTATTGATCGTTAAGGTTATTATAGATAATAACACTTATAGTATATTATACTGCTCACAAAAAATAGGGGATAGTTAAAAATGAAAAATCTCATACTTACATAACCCTATTTTTTTGTGAGCAGTGTATATATAAACTGTCTTTTATGTTACATCATCTAAAAGTTCTTATTTGAGATTAATCTTTATGTGGCTATTATAAATGTCTTTAAGCAGTTATTTTTAAGCATTCAATACCAGGCTACTATCTGTTTGAAAGGGGAGATATCTGTATACGTACAATTGTGAGCCAAGCTGACATATTTGAAATATCTGGTAAAAATCTATGTACATATTTACAGGGCAATCTGGCTTCCTCTCTAATTCAAAAGAAATGTGTTAGTTTAGTTGGTGATTCTATAGTGTCCTTGTTGGTGTGCATGTTTGAACCTGCATGTGTACTGTCTATGGTTCTTATTTTGCCTGTTAGACCCTGGCTCCCTGTGATCCTCAGTTGAATTATGTGGTATAGTATAATATTTAATAATAATTAATAAATAAATGCAAGTAGGGTTTGATGGCACTAACCACACTGTACAGCTATTGCTAGTCCTTGGCGGGTTTGGGGGCACAGACCAACAAACAAACAGTTTACCATTTCTATGTAGAACAATAATATTGATTACCACTGTGGGTATTAAAAGTATTCAGACCCCCTTAAATTTTACACTCTTTGTTTCATTGCAGCCATTTGCTAAAATCAAAAAAGTTTATATTATTTCTCATTAATGTACACTCCAGCATTTCATCTTGACAGTAATAAACAGATGTAGAATTTTTTTGTAAATTTATTAAAAGAGAAAAACTGATTTATTACATAGTCATAAGTATTCAGACGCTTTGCTGTGACACTCTATATTTAACTCACAAGCTGTCCATTTTTTCTTATCCTTCTTGAGATGGTTCCACTACTTCATTAAAGTCCAGATTTGTTTAATTGAACTGATTGAACTTGATTAGGAAAGGCACACACCTGTCTGTATAAGACCTCACAGCTCACAGTGCATGTCAATGCAAATGAAAATCATGGGGTCGAAGGAACTGCCCAAGGAACTCAGAGACAGAATTGTGGAAAGGCACAGATCTGGCCAAGGTTACAAAAAAATTCTGCAGCATTCAAGGTTCCTAAAAGCACAGTGGCCTCCATAATCAGAATCAGAATCAGAATCGAACTTTATTGGCCAAGTATGCTCACACATACAAGGATCTTCAAATGGAAGAAGTTTGGGTTGACCAGAACTCTTCCTAGACCTGGCCGCCCAGCCAAACTGAGCAATCGTGAGAGAAGAGCCTTCGTGAGAGAAGAGTCAACTATCATTGCAGCACTTCACCAGTTGGGGCTTTATGGCAGAGTGGACCAATGGAAGCCTCTCCTCAGTTCAAGACATATGAAAGCTATCAGGGCTTCAGACTGCACCGGAGGTTCACCTTCCAACAACCCTAAGCACACCGCTAAAATAAAAAAGGAGTGGCTTCGGAACAACTCCATTCTTGACCATTCTGACCATTCTTGACTGGCCCAGTCAGAGACCTGACCTAAACCCAATTGAGCATCACTGGAGAGACCTGAAAATGGCTGTCTAACAATATTCACCATCCAACCTGACGAAACTGGAGAGAATCTGCAAAGACGAATGGCAGAGAATCCTCAAATTAAGGTGTGAAAAACTTGTTGCATCATTCCCAAGAAGACTTGTGGCTGTACTAACTCAAAATGGTGCTTCTACTAAATACTTTGCAAAGGGTCTGAATACTCATGGCTGTACTAGCTTAAAAGGGTGCTTCTACTAAATACTGATCAAATGGTCTGAATACTTATGACCATGTGATGTCAAGATGGGATGCTGAGTATACATATATATATATATATATATAATGAACTTTTTTGATTTGATTTTAGCAAATGGCTGCAATGCACCAAAGAGTGATCAATTTAAAGAGGTTTGAATACTTTCCGTATCCACTGTATATTTTCAGACCAAACATTATCACATGGCACACTGCTAGGGTGAATTTGGAAGCTATCCTGTAAAAGTACATGGCATACTACATCCTAAAGGAAAAGCTGTCACTTTGTTTTAACATAAAATGCTGGTAACTACAGTACAAATATAAAGTTCTATTCACATATAACAGTTTAGAAACAGACTTGCCAACGAAAAATACCTAACAGCACCTTTGCAAAAGCAACTTTGTGTAGCTTTAAATAAATGATTGAATGCTTTGCATAGCTTAGGTAAATTCCTCATAAGGTGGTGCTTTTTCTTGCCTTCGCCCATTTAAGGCTACAAGCTCAAGTAATTTTTCACACGTATTTTAATTTCAATAGTGAAATACAACATCTGTCACAATAAATAATCCATTTAGTAATGTTACGTTTTTATATTATTTGCATAAAGATGAGGTAATTACTAAATACTATGGTCATGACTTGTATGATGTATTCCAGACATGGTCAAAAATACGTACATACTGCTTTATCTTCATAAGCCAAATCACACTGAGGTGTTTATGTACTCATGTATTGTTAGGAGTAGTCATTTCCCATCTAAAATTGTGCGTTGACTTTAAAATAAATGGATGCCTAAGTGGTAAAGGTACTGGCCTATTGACATATAGATTGACGGCACAGGTCTCAGAACTGCCAAGCTACCAAAAATGGGCACTTGAGCAAGGTTTAATCCTTATTTGTTTGGAATGTAATATACCGGGCAGCACGGTGGCTCGGTGGGTAGCACTGCTGCCTCACAGCAAGAATGTCCCAGATTCAATCCAAGGGTGTAGCGCCATGGGTCCTTTCTGTATGTTAGCCCTACAATGGATTGGTGCCCCATCTGGGGCTGTTCCTGCCCTTGCAGCCAGAGTTGGCCCGCAACACCATGTAGATTAAGTGGAAGATAATGGCTGGATGGATGTAATGTACTTGGTAAGACAGTATCCCATTAAGACCCATAAATTTATTTATATTATTTATTTATTCATATTTTATTAACCACTTATAGAGAAGGGAAAACAAAATTTTAGACGTATTTATTTTGTCCACATACACATTAAGCATGAATACAACTTTAAACCTTTGTAAATATTTTGCTTACTAGTTCATGTAAAATGCAAAATGTTTTTTTTACTTTACAAGCAATCTCAGGTTGTGATATTACAGGAATACAATAAGTTGACCAGCTGAGCCTAGTAACAACATGTAATGAGCATAAAGTGAGAAGCACTTCAACAGACTGACTGACAGACAGAGTCTTGTCCTTTGTCTCAGCACTTAACTGTTCTTTAACTTTAGCTTTTCTTTGTCAGTTGGTCACCCAACCTCAAGTGGTTTACCCAGGGCTCTTCATTTGGTTCCAATTTGATTAATCAAACAAATAAAAATGCCTCTGCATGATAGCCCATTGTACAGTACAAAAATACTTTTATTTGCACTCAAAATGTCTGTTTTCAGTGGTTATTAAAATAACTAGAGGCATTTTGACAACAGACTGACTGGCTATGATAACTTACTCAGCATGCTAGATAATGAAGCAGGAAAGCTTCACTAACACTCTAAATTGGTTAACAAAATGGTCTGGGACAAATGGGAATAGGCTGATTGATTTGCATAATTTAGCTATCTATTAAGTCTGTTTTGTTTTTTGATTTGCAGGGGAAAAAAATTCCGCAATCCATTTATGCATTCAAAATTAAAATTTATTTTAAGTTATCTAGTTTGTGAAAACGAATCAAGGGGAGAGTAAAAATGTGGTGATGGTCCTTTATTTGAATAACCCTGGCCTAAACTAAGGAAAACCTCAGGAAAATCTGCACAGATGTTAACCAGTACAGCTTAGCACTTAGGCAATCATTATTTACATTTGCTTTGTGTTTTTATAAAAAGGTTATGTTTAACAGAATCATGGTCTGACCTCTTTTTTGCAGAAAACCAAAACAAAAGACAGCCCATTTTCTTTGGTATAGCAAGCAAAGATATTCTTTTCTTTTGATTTCTACACCTCCTTGCGTAGCACCACTCGTATGCTGCTGAATATTTTCCCGAGTGCCTCAAAAAGGGGGTCGCAGAACGTGTGGATACACAGCGAGTAGATTCGACTCAGGCATTGCGTCTCAATCAGGTAGCTCTTGATGCAGGGCATGACGGCCCAGATGTGGCAGAAGGAGATGCAGGCGAAGCAGAATCCCCACAGCAGTGCAACCGGGACACCAAAGACAGCAGAAAGTATACGGTAGCACCAGTACTTGGAGAGGGTAAAGGTGGTGTAGCTGGCTTTCCACACACCCTCCATGCTGTGTGTGCCATCAGGCTCGGCGATCACATCCTCAAAATCTACCTACAGGGATATTACCATAGGTTAACTTTGTTCAACCATTCCCAGCCCAACACTGTGATCTGTTAACCCAGACCACCTGTTTTGTGCAAAATGATTCATTCACTCATACAAAGGTTTATGATCACTTTTAGCACTAAAAGAAAAATAACTATTTATTGCATAAGGGTTAAACGTTTTAGGTGGAACAAGATTCAAAAGACGTTCTTTTAGCACAAAAGGTCATACTGCAGTGGTCTACTAATTCATTCAGCATCTGTCCTGCTAACACTCTAACGCTTCAGACCTTATTGAATTTGTCCGATTTCATTGTTAAACACCTTCTTGATGTAGTTGGCTGAACCAGGAATTAGCTTAAACAAAACAACTCTGAGAAAAGGGCCATGGCATTGCTTGAATTAGTGATGATCATTAATGGGCTTTAAAATATGTCACTGTCTTGCAGCTACATCTGTTTAAAGGATGCAGCTTGTTTGATTAAGTGGGAAATCATCAACATTTGTTAACTTCATACTTTGGTAAAGCTTAATTTAACAAACAATTTGTTATCATAAACGTAAATCTATCGATCATATTCCAGATTCAGTTTTGCTTCAAGCACATCAAACAAATAAATCATAAATCAAGAATTCCACAAAGCTTTATGTGTGGCTATTTCAGTCAGTTAAGATCTGTCTTTAAACAGATCTATATTTAAGAGGGCACATGTGACGTATGTCTCAAAATAAGCTTCTAGATCCTAATGCAACTTCTAAAGGTGTGTCTTCCTTGATCTGACTTGTGAGAGTCTGTTGTAAGTGTAAATTAAATTAAAACCGACTCCACTTAGATTTGAACTGAGATGTGCAGTCATGCAAAGCATTTGATCAAAGTAAGTATATTGCTGTGTTTGATATATTACACTTGCTGATTTGTAAAAAAAAAAGTGTATGCCCATATCTAAGACACATGACAAAGTAATATATATATATATATATATCTCAATTAGCAAAAACAGACACTGGCAGTTCAATTCATTGACATTTTTACTACACCTCTTTAATATTCAAAAATGACTTCACATAGCAGTGATATATTGTCTTGGGTATAGTAATTATATCTTAGTGAAGCTGGATGTCTAGTAAAAAGCAGCTGGGGCATAAATTTAGAAAGTGTCCATATGAATATACAATTACAATATACTGAAGAACATATAATGCATATATACAGTTCACACATGCTGAGACATTTACCTCTAATAGGCATAATCTGGCTTCCTATCAAGTAAATAATGTTATCTCTATTGACAGAAATACTGCATTACACCCACTTCTCATGAATTCATTTAT
Source organism: Parotocinclus maculicauda (assembly GCA_034780255.1). Classification (NCBI taxonomy): domain Eukaryota; kingdom Metazoa; phylum Chordata; class Actinopteri; order Siluriformes; family Loricariidae; genus Parotocinclus; species Parotocinclus maculicauda. The sequence continues at coordinate 14,424 of JAUZSU010100550.1, forward strand.
TGACCAATGTTTACATATTGAGATTAGAATGACCAGCCATGGTTTAGCTGACACACTCATATGCCCTTTCCAAAAATAAAGACATGGTCTGACCTGGCAGAAGTATGCCCACAAGACTATTTTGGGTAATGCCTTACAACTATAGCACACTATACCATGGTCTCTGAGGACCAACTTTAATTCATTACACTGTTTTTCCCAATTAATCAGATCTTTATGTTCTTTTACGCATGCTAATTATTATATGTTTGCTTTATCACACTCGTACTATAGGGCCTTCCAGTACCATAGGACTCAACTCATTAGAACGCTGTAAATGGATTGTAGTTTATTATTTCACGTACCTTAACAACATCCTCATTGATTTGCTTGGGGTCTCTGTTGATCAGGTCAATCTCCTTGGTGTGACTGTCCTTTAGGATCTTCTCCTCGTTAATTAGATACTGATTTGCCATGGTAGCCTCAGCCCTGGTACCAGCCAGAATGGAGTAAGGCGTGAAAGGGTCCAAAAGTAGAGGGTCTCTGGTCCTGCAAATGAGTGCCTAAAAGCATGGAGCAAGAGCAGTTGCCTCTAAAGCTCGAGTCACTGATCTGACGACATGTTTGGAATGCTAGAGGACAGCTGCACTAGCCTCAACTCTAATGCAGGTCCCTGTTTTTTTCTCTTTCATCTATCAAGTCCCCTTTCTCTCTCAAGCTCTTTACTGTTTCTTGTACACTCTATACCATGTGCAGTCTTTGTCAAAGTAGTGCTTAAATGGGAATCCAGTGTCTATGTGAGGTTTCACACCAAGTTGTGGGGTAAGCCAGGCAGGAGTTACACAGTGGCATGAGTTTCCACTCATGGCTGACACTTTGTGAGTGAACTGAAGAATAGCAATGGCAAAAGTTTTAGGGTTCAAATCCCACCTCTGGCAAGCTGACCCTGTTAAGTCCTTAAATAATTGCTTGAATTATATAATTGTATTAATTGTATCAACAGTTTCTCTGGATACGAGCATCTGGAAAATGTCATACATTTAAAAATATATTTCAACTGGCTGCTGCTTCTCTTAAATTGTACGATCTGCATATTTGTGATAATAGGTGACGATGGGTGAACTGTCATCTAAATATGTAAACCTACTCTAAATATGTAAACCTAAATCATTAAACTAAAACTATGTGATTAAAATTGCATAGATGTGCAATCTTTGCTGGCAGGTGGCTCAATCACACAGATGGTTCTGCCTTTCCTTCCTGCTGCTGATGTTGCAAAAGTCCCTGCTGAAAAATACAATACAATATAATACATATACATGTTCTTACATTCCATAGAACAGATTGTACAAAAATGGGCGTATTTTATTTGTCTTCTGGATTAATTTAATTAATCCGTGGCAAAACAACATATTTTAGAAATGCAAACATTACATAAAAAAACAGAAAAAACTACACTGGTACACTGGCATTTTTAAGGCAATCTTCTAAAGACTGATGTGGAGATGTATGATGTTGAGATCAGGGCTCTGTGGGTTTCACACCATCCACTGTATGACCCCTTGTTCCTTTTTTATTAGGTGGAGATGGCTGTGTGTTTGGGGTCATTCTCATGCTGGAGAATGAATTTGGGACACCTCCCTGATGGAGCTGAATGAGGGATAAGGATCAGAAATATGGTTGCAATACTGGAGACTAGACATAGTTCCTGTAGATAAGCAACCCCCTACAAGCTTGACAGCAGATAAGAGTATGCTTTGTGAATCTTAAAATCTCCCATTTCAATGCGCAATACTTGCTCCTTTGTAGAACAAAGCATTCCACAGACCTGAAAACCCTTGAAAGATTCAAAACCCTGAACAAAATAAATAAAAAAGATAAACAGCAGACAACTGCATAATTAGCATACAGTGGACCTTGCTATATGTTTCTTGAAAAGTAGCTTATGCAATAACCAAAGTCTTGCAAGGGTAAAAGCATATTATAAAAGAAAATAATAACTGTATTGTATTGTATGTGTGAACTTTGCCAGGGGAATAGTTTTGACTCATTCTATATATTAATTATTAAAGCCAAACAAATTTTTTAATGCATTGCATAAAGCCCTTTTACTAATATACTGTATCTTATTGTGCAGCACTTTGGTTGACACTCGCTGTCTTTGGAAATGTGCTATATAAATAAAGTTGTCTTGTCTTGTCTTATAAGGATTCCATTCTAGTGGCATTGTGAGTATTATAGATGTGTTTGTGCTCTCCTAATGTTTTTGTAGCATGAAAAGTGACCAGCAGAATGGAACTGCTGCATTGCTTCCTTGTACCCATCTGTTAATTTGAGAAATACTCACAGTGTTCTGTAAGCTTGGGTGGGGTTTTAGGCCATGTGGAATGATAGCCAAAAATACCCTCCACTGTGGCAGATTGGACAGGCCTGAGTATACTGTTAGTACCAGAAGGGAGTGAGGGTCTTGTCTTTACTCAGTCAACGTGCCATCATGGAAAAATCCTTAACAAGACTTAAAAGGAAATAGTTCTCTGTAAAGCAATACCTCTTATGTTTTTCCCATTGGACCACAATAAGAGCCAAAAGTGAATCTTATGGGACATGCATGCATTAGTCAGCTATGACTATTCATTGATAATAGTCCTAAAATATGGCTTGCATTCACATACCACAAGCAGTCCACATGATGCATGTTATGAACCACTGCTATAAGTATTTACTTAAAATACATGTCGTTTCCAGTGCACTTAACATGTACATACAATAATGATCCTCTTTTGGCTGCTCTCATTAGGGAGAACACAGAAAATACACTGTTCACATATTAAGGGGATATTTCATTTTGAAATATCACCTAATTTTTGTGAGCAGTGTATTAGATTTGAAAAGCTTTTATGCTAGATGCCTTTCCTGATCCAACCCTCCCCATTTTATCTGGGCTGGGACCAGCTTTGGCAGTACAACCCCAGTGACTGGGACATAAATGTGCCACTGGACCGTCACATTGCACCATATATATACAATCAATTGTCATTTTGTCATATATGCAGTTTTGTAGTATACAGTTATTGAATGTAGGTCACCAGTCAAAAATTCAAGGATCTTTAATGTAATGTGTAAATAACTGAGTTAAATTGTCATAGTGTAAGCGTATTAATTCCAGTCTGTTTTCTTGTGGTTGTGGTGTGCCACTCAAATAGCTGAGGTTGAGTTCTGGTGTAAATGGTGATGTAAAGTTGAAGGTTGAAGAGTGAGTGTGAAGGGTGGGAGAAGTCTCCAGTGATGCTGATGGATCTATGGATGAGGAAGGAGTGGTAGATATCTGTAAGGGAGGACTGTGGCATACCAGTGATCTTGCTGCCAGTGTTTACCATGTCAACCCTCCTTTAACTGTCTGCTAATAGGAAGGAACCACCACAGGCTATCTGATTACATACTGTTTGGATGATGGACCATTTATAGCACAGCAGTGACACTGACATGGTAGTGATATAATGGATTGTGTTCTGCTGGTATGAGTGCAGTAGATGTAGAACTTACAGTACAATAAAGTAAAACGAAGAAAAAAAATGAGTGCTGTTTAAGGCATGGTGCTTTATGTTCAGACATACATACAGGAAATACCCCAAAAACATGAGAGCTTCCTCCTATAATCCTATGATAAAAAGCTGAGCTGTAAATAAAATATTCTTTTCACTCTGTGTAATGCAAGATGAAACATCCCTAGAACAGTTCCTTTTTAGTATGCTAAGCCTCCTAGTTCTAGTGAAATCTATTAATCACATTCTTAATCACACCTTCCTCAATGGTACAGCTTGCAGAGGTGAAGTTAGCAACTGCAAGCCATATTATTCAATGTCCAGGCTTTTCTGTTTGTTTTCTACTTCTTCATCAGTGCTGGGTTTTTAGCAACGACAACATACTAAATTATGAATTGACAGTTAACATTAACATTAACTAATGGCAGTTTCATCTAAGGACTGACAATAATTATACAATGATTATATTTTGTTGTTTTCTGTTTGTTTGTTTTTTTAAGAAAAAAAACATTGTTCAGAATAATTAGGGGCTGTTTCAAAATGAATATGAAGCAATTTAAAAGAAGCATTTGATTTTATTTCATTAAACAAGATCATCAGAAAAAAAAAGAAAATGTCAAAGATTTTTTTTTTTTGTATTTAACAAAGGAGATGCAAACTTAAGCATCATGATGAGAACAGAAGCATGTCACACTGGATGAGAGTGCCACACATTGACTGTTCAGTAGGGTGTATGGTCACCTAAGACTGCCAAAACACACTGACAGCGATGGGGCATGGACAGGATCAGATTGTCCAGCAGACCTTGTGGGATCTTCTTCATATTCATTTTAAAATATTCCCTAATTTCTGTGTGCAGTGCAGGTGAAAGAAAGCAGATGTTGAGACTCCGGAGCCCTGTTTATTTACCTGTATGAATGACTAACAGTAGGCTAAAAAGAGGGTAATGACTCTCCTCCTTTTGTTGCAATTAATGTGTTAATTATTATTTATGGAAGAGACTACCAGCCGTGAGTGCGTTCTGTAGGTTTAGACTTTGTCTTTTTAATGTGGAGGAAAACCAGAGTACCAGTTGAAAATATGCATAATTGTTAGGATTTGCTTGGACACACTGATTGTTTTAAGTCTCGACTAAAAACTCTGAACACAGTATGATAGTTGTGTGTTTGTTTGTGTTTTGTGGGTCTGCAGTTTTTTTAAGATACTGACAGGTATATGTAATTATATATATGTATATAGGTATATGTAATTTAGATTTATTTGTTATTAACATGTATTATTTTTGCATTCCCATAGGAATGAATGGAGGGGTTGTCAACTCCAGTTCAGAACCTTTTGCACCACAAACTGGGTCCACTTTGGGCAATGACCACCAACCTGGTACCATCATACCCAAAGTGGGTGGGGGCATGGCCTGAAATGACAAAGCAGCCTGTGACCAGCAGTATTGGACTGTGAACCAGAATGTTCAAATCCCACCTCTGACAAGTCATTGAGCGAGGCTCTAACCCCACATTTGCCTGGACTGTACATTGTAACATTGTATCAGTTTTAAGTCACTAAAAGCATCTGCCTAATACCGTCAATCGAAGATACCCTGTTTGCCATTGACCTTAAACTTAGGTGTTTTCTGATCTTTTAGAGACTTATCAGCATTTAGCATCTTAGTAACATTTTGAGTCTTTTTAACATTATTCTCATGATAGTATTTAGTGTCACAGTAACATTTACATTGAATAATTTGAATCATGGTTGATTCATGGAATAGCGTAGTGTCCTGTTGTCTTGCATTTGCAGGACATTATTGAATGATTTTTTTGCTTTTATTGCATGTACAGTCAATTCTGGTTAATGGGACCACATCGGGACGCGGTCATTTTGGTCCTAATAACCGGCTGGTCCGATTAAACGAACATGC
>JAUZSU010100660.1:0-19857 GCA_034780255.1 Parotocinclus maculicauda
TGTAACAACGCTTACATTTGGTGCTGTAACAACGCTTACATTTGGTGCTGTAACAACGCTTACATTTGGTGCTGTAACAACGCTTACATTTGGTGCTGTAACAACGCTTACATTTGGTGCTGTAACAACGCTTACATTTGGTGCTGTAACAACGCTTACATTTGGTGCTGTAACAACGCTTACATTTGGTGCTGTAACAACGCTTACATTTGGTGCTGTAATAGTGCTTTGTTGTGCAAAACATCAAGTGCAATAAAAACTTTGGTTTATTTTGTTATGCAAAAAAGACAGAGTGCCAAAAGAGTACATAGATTGCAAAAGAAAATGTGACTGCTCTCTAAATATCTGGCCAGTAAAAAACATATCCAGTAATCGCAATAAAGCAAGATACATTAGATCAGTTATATTAGTTTAGTTTTTTTAGGCTAATCCCATAGGGTACACAGATAAGCGCTGTTTAATGACCATTCAACATCCATTCACTTTAACGACTGAGGTCTTGACAGCAGTACACTCAACACAAACAACTCATCGGCCAATCAACGCTGTGGATCCATGAGATGGGGATGGGTCTTTAAGACTAGAAGTCATATATGCGTGCGTGTGAGTGAGTAACTACCTTCCCAATTGTGTGCTTGTATGCCCACATTTGGACTGAAGACTGTTCTAACTTGGTTGATGTGTTAAGAGACTTTTTTGTGCAAGTTACTCATGCTTGTGTGTATGCCTGTTCTATTGTAAGCAATACTCCTTTAATTGTCACACCACTACCTGTATATTCTCTCTAACCAATAACTACACTGCTCATAAAAAAAATTATAATTAATTATGGGATGTCTCGTTTTGGGTATCCCTTATTTTTTGTGAGCAGTATATATAAACTGGTTCACATTCTCTCGCTGAGTGTCTGTTTTATCTGGCTGATCTTCCGTATTGTTTGTAATATCAACACAACAAGCTTCTGTCACTTATGTTTTCAGTATTTTTTATGGATTTCCATATCGTTTGCATGCAGTTTTCTTGTGATATTAAACTTTTTTTTCATTTACATTACAATACCCTTCAAATTTACATAACTTTTTACATAAAAAGACTATGTGATTACGGTAATGTCTGGTCAATGACCATATTGGTTAACCCCCTGTTTCACAGAGCATAATGCGGTCATTAAACAGTGCATACCTGTACAAAAAAAATCCAAAAGAAAACTGCGAATGAGTACAGTTAAAAAGCTTGTCAATGGACCACAAAATATTATTTTATTTAAGGATCCGAGAGATAATACTTTAGGGAAATAATGTATATTTCACAGGCAGACTACAGGGTGGCTTTGGGTCCTATGATCTCTCCTCACACTGGAAAGCTGCTGCAGGTGCTTACAAATGAAACCCAGTGGTTAACCAGATCACTATGTCCGCTACGGTCTGCCACCACAGACACAGCCATCCTTCGCTCAACATCAGTCAACCATCCCACTAATAAAAACAAACTATATAAGCCAATGGAAATTTCTTTGAAGTGCCTGACACTCACACACACGCAGAGGGGAAATAATTAAAGTACCACTGTAACATATAAGTGGTAAAGCGAATAACAGAAGGAGTACACTATAGAGGCATTTTGCCTGGGACTGAAAATGCGCTGGTATAATTGGGCAGACGCCAAAGTGGCTGGGTGTCTCTTAGGCCTCTGTGATTTGTGAAAAAAAAACGAGAGGAAATCTCACTTGTTGGTTACAAGGCTCTATATTGGAGAACATGCTGGCTTCTGCATTAGCCTAGCATTAGAGACTTGCCACAAAAGTACACAAACACTCATCTTTTACTAAACAAAGTAAAAACTTATCATCCTATATTTAATCCTACCACTGATTCAATATCTCCATCTCTTTTCCTGAAATGAACTGAATCATCTTGGCTGAACAATTAGCATTACCATCTAGAAATCGGAATTCACCAATAGAATGAGTACGTTTTTTTTTTACTTTTCACTTTCAATCCATTATTCAGTAAATTACATCAGATGTAATGTTAATGTGTAATAGGCTCCACTATGATACGGTATAGACTATATAAAACTCATTAGTTTCCTGATACAATTAACTTATGATGGATTTGTCGGAACATATCCCCATCGTAAATCAGGTGGCACCTGATTTACTAATGATAACAACACCATTATTGCATACAGCGCATTATACAGTGTGGACTTTTTGGGGGTCTGGAACAGATTGATTCAATTTACATTATTCCTTATCGGAAAAATTTGCTCAGTGCTCGTAGCTTTCAGTACTCGACAAGGAAACAAATTAACGACAAGAACCGAGGTACCACTGAATCTTATTGTTACATTACAGTAGCCTAAAAGACTATGTTGCTATGGTAAGGTCTGGCCAACATCCATTTTGATCAACAAACAGTTTCACAGAACATAATACGGACGTTATATGGTGCATACCTGTAGACAATACTTGGAGTAACCCTTCAGTGGCACATTGGTCTTTGTCATATCCAATATAAAAACAGTGGGAGTTAACTATAATTGTGCTAAACTATTGAAACTGGGAACCAGTATGCTTCTGTCATACAATGGAAAGTGAAGGTATGAGAGACTTGAGTGATGGTGAGGGATAGCAGACTGATTCATGTGGGCTAAGAAGGCTTGGCAGTCCTGCAGCTGGAATCATGCTAGTATAGCTTTGGGATTAAGCGAAAATAGAACCCAGATGAAAGCGTGTATGCATGTTTAATCGCGAACATGAAGCATTTACTCCTGAACCATCACGATGCTGATGACCAGAAAGTGCCAAAACTGGCTTAACATACGATCTGGATTACGAGTGACGGAAAAGACCAGAGCTTTAAAAAACGAGATAGCAGACAAAACAGGGTGTGAAAAACACTTTAGGTATTTGCCTATGCCTCTGGGTTGATTGTTATCATTGCTGGCATTCAGCAGTTAAACAGTAACATAATTAAATAACAAAATAATTGACAGATGATTCGACCAATTCAGCCTTAATCTAAGAAAGTATCCACTTGGCTTGTATCAGCCATGTTTGAGGTTCTTTAGAACTGCAACACAAAAAGCAGTCTGTCTTGACATATCCAAAAGCACCAGTAGAGTTCAAGCAATGTGTTTTCAATTATATCCTGGAGGATATCGACTGGCAGAAAAAAAGTGCTTGATTTATTTAGTGCTCAGTTCCAGTTTTGCTCAGTGTGTTTCGACTGAGTATGCTGTGAAAGTATTTCATCTCTCCTCTCATGGTCAGAGGAGAGACACACAGCACAATTAACCTCTCGTGGGTCTGGGTCTGCCAATGAAACCTGAGTAATGGTGGCTGATAACATGGCACGACATAACAGAGGAAAATGTCACGTGCACATGTTGAAGAGCTACAAATTTGTTCCTGACTTGGACATCAACGGGAAGATAACTGTAAAATTATTCAGAGTTCTAAACAATTATCTAGATTGGTAATCACATGCCCATGGGTGGAAACTGGATCTGAAATTAACAGATCACTCTGCCTAGCCTCTAGGGCTGGGCCTAACGTTAGTTTTATATAGTGAATTTCTGCAAATGTTTGCCATCTTTCCTAATCTTTCCTTTTCCTTTGCAGCTATTATTCTTATTATTCTTATAGATCTATGACAACAGATGCCTTTCCATCAAGGTAAAAAAATAAAGGTTTTTGGAACAATTCAGGAGCATTTCGCTTGATGGATTACATTTGTTACAACCTTACACAGACACACCTTTTATAAAAACAAAGTCTTTTACAGCAAAAAAAAAAGGAAAATAAAAACTGACAACTACATGAGTTGGTAACTAGTGATGCAAAAAGAGCTGCACATGTAATCCATATATGTTCTTATTACAGAGAATAAACTGGTAACTGTTAACAATTGTTAATTCAGGAAATACAGGACATGGGAAATGTCAAAATTTGACCAGTAAAAAGGTTAAGCTCAACTTGGGTCAGTGAGTGGAGCCAAACACAAAACACAGATTGTGAGCAAACAGCCTGAGGAATAAAAATCATAGACTTGGTGCACTTTGAAAGGCCAGGAAAAAGTTATCATTTTTGTTACTTTTCCCAGCAAAAACAAAACTTTTATTTTGTTGCTCTATTTTGTTGTGTGATGCATGTATACATTTTAGTATACATGTATACACGTTTGCATCGTTTTATGACCTGATCAACGTTTGTTTGCTTTAATGGCAAGGTCTTAAAAATTCTAACACATTATAATAGGGAAAAAAATCTGTCTCTTAACTTCCGGCTCTGTGGCTATAAACAGGCAATCAATGCTGAGGATAAACGTGCAGAGTTGGGACTTAAAGAGCAAGAGTCCGTTATGTGTGTACATATGTAAATATGTCATCGGCCGTGTACTCGCTTGCTCGTTAGCTCACATTTAGACTGTTGTTCTAGCTGGATTGATGTGAATGAGAAATTCTTGTGTGGTTTTCATGTTTGGTTTATGGAACGTTCCACTACTCATTTGCAACAAGCTGTAACTGCTGTTCATGTATGTCACCATTGTACTACCTGTATATTCTCTCTAGCCTATAACAATATAAAGTGGTTCACATAACTTTGTTGAGACTATGTTTTACGTGGGTGATCTTCCGTGTTGTTTGTAATACTGTCTATTAATGTCAATTTGGCTTCTGTCAAAACTCGTAACATCCTCTTAAGCTTTCCCCTGAACATAGCTGTAACAGTACATTACGATTATTACATTATATTATCTATAATGACTGTGAATTTCCATAAATTACAAGTACATAAATTATCACCTGCATCTCGAATGCCTTATATGTATAGTTTGCATGCAGTTTTCCATATATTGACATTATAAATGTGACTATGGTAATGTCCTGTCATTTCATTTCACAGAACGTACTCTAACTTGTCTAAATTTTGAATTCACAGCCAGTCAGATGGTGTACTTTTGGAGGAAATCAAGAACATTGCTACCCTCCCCAGGAGTGATCATTTCAAAAGCAAGATGTGTAATATTCTGCGAGTTCCCAAAGAAATGCGGGTTAATTTCTGAGCAATTAAAGGTCTCTCCCAGTGGCTAATGTTAATTTACATTGCAGACAATGCTGCCTGGCTGCAGTTTAGTAAAGATCACATGGACATGCCAGAAGGTGATTGGAAATAAAAAAAACATTTTGCAGACAGATGAGCCAAAAAAGGACTTTTTTGGTTAAATGGGGAATCTTGATATTCCTGATCCTGTCTATGAAATGTGGTGGCAGTGGTGGTAGCAACATGGTTTGATTTGCTGCATCTGAGCCAGCATGGCTTGCCACTGTTGATGAAACAACTAATTCTGAATTATACCAACAAATTGTGGGCAGACACGAGGCAAAACGTTCATTGGAGGAAGCCCAATAACATCCCAGAAAGTAAGTTAATGTTAATGCAGAAATTGCTAAAATTTCTCCAAACCAATGTGCAAGACTGATCAATGGTTACTGAAAACATTGAGTTGTTTTATTGTTGTACACAGATTGCATACATGATGTTGTTTGGACAAGGCAATCACATAGGGTCTACTCACCACTACTGGAGGATTGTTCCACTCTTCATAGGTGCGAGCAGCGTAGGGGTAAATACGATCATTGATTATCTGCAGTGTGGTCAAACCAATGGCTTTCATGGAACGGAAGTAAGCATCCCAGAACCAGCGTGCCTGCGGAACAACAGAGGGCACAAAATGTATGCATTAGCATTGTGTAAAAAGCAATGCAGGGACAAAGCGTTCATGCTAATTCAAGGCCGAAAAGACCAAAGACAGAAGTCTCTGGATTTTTACTATATAGCCAGAATCTCCTTTTGCCATTTGACCTTGCAAAACATACTTTCAAAGGCAACACAACTCATTAAAACCCAGTGACATGACGGCAGGAACCATTCCGAATTGTTACGAGTACTTTAGCCCATCAGTCTTTCTGCCTTTTCCACTGAAGTGGCACAGACACGCCTCGGCAGCTCCAAGCCCGTGACAGGGGCCAGAGCTCAAGTCCAAAGGTCAAGCCCTGCTACTCCTTTAGAGCCCTGTTGCCCATGGGTAACAATTCAAATTGTATGACAGTAGAAAACTAAGTCATACCTCACCATAAATGTTGCTGTCTTGATGTACACGGAAGCTGAACCACAAACGCTTATTATTTCCCTTTACCATTCAGAAAGAAACTGCTGCTGTGATTATCGAAACCATTTTATGATAATATGAATAACCACTTAAACCACATTGTGGTTTAGTTACTTTCAAATATACCCCCTAGGGCTGTCACAATTATTACATAATCATCTAATCGCAATCATCACAATCACCATAATCACAATTAAATGAAATTATTGCAATTATGTATTGTATTTTCTACAATTGGTAGATTTGTGCAACAAGCAGAGTTTATTATTAGATGATATAAGATATTAATACAGCCGATGCATATTGTGCACCCCTAGCAGAAACACAACCAATCTCCTCAAACCTAAAAAGGAAACAACACAAAAACTACACCAAAAGCCCAAAGTGGGTGCAACAACTTAGCAGGCAGAAACAACATTTAATTAAACAACAATACCTTACTTCACAAAACAACACTGAGTTTGTGACATTTTAAGTTAGAATTTTCAACAAAACTATGGAAAACAAAAGTTTAAGAAACTCCTACAAATAACACAAATAATAGTTACCTTTGTTACTAACAAGTGAATTCTAGACTGTGCTTTGACACAAAACGCAGAGAGAAAATTTAACAACGCACAGGGCTGTTGCCAGGGCTATTGATTTATGTTTTAGACAGGCCTCATATTAGAATTAATTTGTTATTTGTATTTATTTTATTATTTAAGAACACCTAGAGAAAAGTGATATGTATTTTCTGAAACTGTTTTCCGTTTTGTTTCAAAAAGCACTTAATTATATAAAGTTTTAAACAAAAATAAGTTAACCACAAATAAAGAAATAAATACAAATAAAGTGGTCCCTTACTTCCATTTTGCAGTTATAATTTTTTCCCCATTTTTGAGTTTTAAAAAATTGCTTTCTGTGTTCAGTTAGAAGTTTGGCTTAACAACAAATGTAAAATAAATGTGAAGAAATTGTGGATCATGATTCAGTCTAACATACACATGATGGAATTTTTTTCAGATTCCCCTTTAAGATCAATAGGCTTTAGATTCCATTTTCGGATGACACACTTGCACAGCGAGTCCATATGAATCTCTTGAACTTCTCTTTTAAAAACTGAATAGGTGAAAGTTTCATATTTATTCCTCCAACTAATGTGTTAAATTACTTCTGAAACACTAAGACGACGTAAAATCAGGAAGCTACAGCGGGCGGAATCCGTGACAATTATTTCAGATGTTAATAAAGCAATTAAACCAATTTAATTTGCGTGACCTTGATTGTGACCTTGCATCGTTCAGAGCAATTCTGCCCTGCAAACTCTTGATTGGTCCATTTTTAAGCTCTTAATTCTGTCAACCGCTACTGATTAAATTGACGCCATCAAAGGTGAAAGAAAACGAACAAATCAACAAGCCAATAACACAGCTTGCTTTCCAAACCCACTCCTCTCCTGCTAAACTTTCTCCTGCAGTCTAGCTTTGAAGGAAGAAGATCCTATAAGAGCTAATTATCCATAAATCACTATTAGGAGGTGCCATGCCACAGACACGCAACTGCAGGTCCTATTTAGCGGAGGCGTAGTGGAGGATACACATTAAACGCTTTCAATTACTGAAACTAGTTCATACTATTTAAAATATATAAATCTCAAACTAAACAAATACATTATCCATTAAGATCATTCCTTAAGCAACTGCTATAATCCTGTAAAAATGATGACAGAATATTAAAGGAAATTAGATTCTGATTGTTGGCCAGTTCAATTCATCATGGAATAAGGTTTGAGTTTATGTACTGGTATGTATGTTGTCTTATGGTCTAGCATTTGGTCAAGTATTTGTTCAGACCCATTAGTCTGACCCATGGGTTGAAGGCATACAACAACACAAAAACAGCTTTTCTTTTAATAGAGAAGGGGAGAGAATACGAAAAGACTTTCTGATCCCAGGGGGAGCTTGGTTGCCCATAAATCAGCCTGTGATTAAAGTTTTCTTTCTGACCGGGAAGAGACAGAGAGGAAAAACTCACCCACCAAGCTGCAAACCCACCCCATTCAAACGCTAGAAAGAATTTTTATGAGAAGGAAAGAGAGGGTTTCATGAGAAAGACAATAATTGACTGCTCTCCTGTGATAGTCAAAAATGCATAAAATTCCTCAACTCAAATATATGTCATCGCAAACCTCTTATGGGTTGAGTTAATAGCAACTGAAATAATCACCCAAGAATACTGTGACCGAAATGCCAAGATACAATCATAGTATTATTAATGCAAGTCTTAAAAAGTATCTAGACTTTTCTAAAAACAACATTCAGAGTTACTTGGGTCCAAACCACTACATAGTGCTTTGATTTCACATAATCAAAAATGCAAACATGAATATCGAAAAGCTACGAAAGATACACAATCCTGTGTGTTCTGTCCATCACCTGCACAATTCACCCACAACGCATTTATGGGCTCACGCAAAAATCACTGTAGCCCAGTGTAAAAGTCAGAGGCCCAGTCTCCTCCCTACTGAGACACGGATGTGTTCTGTTCTAAAGGGCTGACCCAATATAGCTCTAAGCAGAGTCACTGCAGTACACTTGGTAGAACAGTGCCAAGAAACCAATATGGACCTCTGTTAACATCCCACAGCTGTTTAGCACTTAGCTAACAAATTGTTTGACCCAAACCAACACTCAACTCAAAAGCAAAAACAAGGTGGTTTTCCTGCTATAAATGCATATTGCTGCTGCCGAGAGAAGCAAACCTTTTTCTCCTTCACCACAATTACATCACATTTAGCAGCGAGACCATATTAAAAATTGAGAGATTACGTAGGACACCACAAATTATAACCAAGAAAAGAAAGCCAGACCAGACTTTTTTAAAGCCTATACAGAGTTGCAAGATATATAAAACAACCAATAAGCAAGTGATTGTAACATACAGTGGAGACTTTGCCTGCTACGAGGACACGGGGAGGGAACCATACCTGTAAAGGGTCAGTGTGCAACTGCACGGTTTCATTCCAAACAGCAGGAGCAACACCTCATTTTCCCTATTTAATGAATTAGTCTCAGTCCTCAGTCTTCACTCATTAACTGCATAAGGTGTAGTTCCTGCTTGGCTGGAATTAAAAACGGCAGCCACGCAGTCCTTGTTCTGAAAAACTACAAAATTGTTTATTGAAGTGAATGATTACACCCTCTGTTGGTCAAATATTAAACTGCAAATTAACCTTGGCGCCTCATCAAACGTGTGCTACTGGGTCATGGCAACTTTTTATGATATAAAGGCATTGATGATTGATCAACAATGAATCTCTTACATATAAAGGAACTTCAGCAAATCAAAAGGATGGTTTCAAGCATATTTATGGCACATTTGTCTATTTTTTTTTACTGGCACTAGCATGACACAGAAACACTTTCTATAGGAACACATACTGTCATGTTAGTGCACCAACCCCAAGGTCTTTTTTAATCATGACCTTCAGCCTACTTCAAATTTCAGATAACATTTGCTTCTGACTCAGACTCCAGCCCTGGCAACATTTTGGTCACAGTTTGGTTACTGGCCTGATCAAGAGACATGATTTATCCCCCAGTTAATAACTAGGCTTAGCAGGCATGTTAGAGCAGGACATTTAACCGACTCTGCTGTACCACAACCTACTGGGATGAGACTGGGATAGGAACTTCTAGGATGAGAACTTCTGGGCTATCCTCTGCGTTGTGTTTCGACACAGTTCTATCTGTCTGCTGCAGATGAGGCCAGCAAAACAACAATGGTATTTACATCTATTAAAAGGTAGGAATCTTTTTGAACAATAATCATTACCCTTCCATACAAATAACACAACAGCCTCTCACTTACTTGTCTTTGCATCTCCTCCACCTGTCTATGCGGAATGCTTTTTAAAATTGTATACATCTCTGGGAGCTTCTCTTCTGGGATGACTACAGATGTTCTGAAAATAGAAAAGTGTAAAAATGTCTCGCTGCTAAAAAAAAGACAACATTTTCTTGAAATAGCTTAACATCTGGAATGTTTGATGCATTATTTGATCTCATATCAAGGTACAGGTGTGCACTGTTTCACATCCATCTGATCGACAATTGAGCAAAAGTCTGTCTTTAATCTGCGGGCACTGGTCCTGTAAACGACAATTCAATGTTGTAGATCCACTAGCAGAGGTGGGAGTTAAGGAACAGTATCCATCATTCATTTGAAAGCTCACTACATTACAAGATGCTTGTTCATTAGCTCACGTTTGGACTACAGACTATTCAAACTTGGCTGATGTGGTTAGATACTTTTTATGCAAGTTTGTATGGATGACATTCCACTACTTATAGCCGTAAATGACATGGGTGGTGTGGTGGCTCAGTGGGTAGCACGGCCGCCTTATAGTGGGAAGGTCCTGGGTTCAATCCCCAGGTAAAGTGGTCTGTGTCCTTTCTGCGTAGAGGCTGTATGTCATCAAATGTTTGCGTTTCCATGGATACTCTGGGTTCTCCAAAGTGTCCCTAGTGCGTGTATGGGTATGTGTGCCCTACACTGTACTGGCGCACTGTCTAAAGTTATATAAGAAAGTGGATGAATGTAAATGGTGTTCGTAAGTGTATATGCCTGCACTATATGCAATTGGTTCGCCTTTTGTTTTTGTCCTCCCACCACTACCATATTTTCTTCTTTTTCCATATATAGCTATAGCTACATAACCTGGCTCAAATTAACTCATTGAGTCTCTTTTATCTGGTTAATCCTAGTAATGTTTCTAATGCTGTCTATCAATGCAGTTTTGGCTTCAGTCAAAGAAAAGTATCAGGTTCATCATACCATCCTTTTAAATGTTACGGGTTTACCTTAGCCAGGGTCATAACGTAACATAACATATTGTTACTGCATTCTCTATAAATCCTGTGACATAATATAAATTTGAAAAAGGTTTGGCATGGCCATAACAGTTTGGCTTTCAGAGGCATTAGAGATACAGTATCAATGGTAGTGTCCCAAGCTGTGTTTTAAGCTACATCTCTGATGTATTTACTTATCGTTTGTGGAGGAGTTTCTTTGTAAAAATATCCTTAACGTGTATATCCCATTAGCATAAAAAGACTATGTGGCCATATGTGGTCAGTGTCCATTTCGAAAAACGATGCATAGCTGTACCTTTGAGATGAATCTGATCTTGGATCATGATAGTTAATCACTGTTGACTAATGACTGTACCTTTTCCAGTCCAGCACCTCAGAGAAGGGCAGAATGTAGGAGTCTGCCATGATAACTGGAACACAGCCTGCCTGCAGAACATCACTCAGAGCAGCCTGGCCAAGTCGAGCTCCACGCAACACCACACAGAATGATGACTCCTACAGCAGAGTGAACAAGAACAACATTAGTGCCTAAATTATAGAATGTGAGCATCCACACGGGAAACCTAACAAAAGCATGTGTCTATAATAGGTATGTAACGATGCACTCTGCTAACGATTCAATTTTCTGACAATTATTGATTTTTAATTTAAAAAGACTTGGTGTAAAATACTTTTTTTATTGCATATGTTTTTCAACAACAAAAAAATCCCAGTCCCTGCTATAAAAAAAATAAATGACTAGACAGAGATTTAAAATTGCAAACAAAATGTTCTATTGTAACTTTTCCATAGCTTACGTAACGGAGTGAAAACATTCCTTTTTCATTTCTGAATAATAAAATGTGTACTTTTCTCGTATAAAACAGTAAACAAAATGCATCCCTTGCAATTAATAGAAATGTACTGTTATTAACAGAAATTAGAACAAAATTAGAATTTAGAGTTTTAGATAATGCTACTCCAAAAAATCTGCAATTGTAACAGTTTAAAAAGTGCTAAATGTTAAGGCGTGTGTGTATATAAAAATAATATATCCATACAATAAGAATAAGAATAATAAGAAAACATATTTTTAAGTATTTCAGCTTTGAAAGTAATCATTTTTATATCAAGATTGTTTACTGTCCATTTAAACCAGTTTGTACTAAGTATTGCACTAAGTACAGTGAACTAGAAATACCAAACTTCTCTCGATTGCTACTGGTGATAAGTATCCTATGCTGCTGAAATGACAAAAATGCGGTCCAGACATGGGATAGTAATAATTTTTATGCTAAGCTTTTATCTTATAAAAGGTAGGTAATATGTTTAAAAGCTTAATGTAAAAGGGTTCATCATTTCAGAATTACAGAGTAGTTGTGACCAGTAGTAACAGACAAACTTGGTTTTCCTAGGGCATTGTTAAATTACATTAAACCATGTTAAGCTCTCCTAGCTCAAATACAGTGCACTGCTGAAGAACAGTCTCATGCTGGTGCCTTAAACGTCTTGCCATGTAGGAGATGTAAAATCCTTTACAACAGATTGCATTTAGCCTTTCTTCTACGTGATGACTTATGTGATTACATGACATATATGTACTGTAGATGGTACTTCCTTACACAAGTGTTTTGCAGTGCGTTCATGTATTTGAAGCATTAAGTGCATTTATGGAAACCGCTAAGTGGGATCCAAATTCTTTTTCAATGGGTATTGGTACCTGGTTCTTGGCATTTTGGAACAGGGTTTCGATACCCTAGTGACAAAGTATCACTGCATCCCTAGTCTATAATCAATATTAATAAAACATTGCTAAACATCACTTAACATGACATGCATGCCTGTGTTGTCATTGGAAAAGAATCCTTGTTTGAGCACATTTTATCAACACATTAAACCTATTTATCTTTTAAACAAAGTAGGTCAGTAAAAGTGTATTAACAAGACCAGATACCGTATTGGGCAGCACTCGTCAGTACCCACCTGCAGGATCTGGGGGTAGTCGTACACCTGGTTTTTGTAGCAGCGTTTTCTGGCTGAGGATATGCCCTGAGAGAGGTTACTGCACTTGTCCAGGAGTAGTATGGCTTCTCCATTCTCATCCTTCAGCCTTTCCAATTCGATGCGATACTCCCGATGGATGGCTGTCTGAGACGACAAGATGAAGTAACGTCGAGGCCTGAAACATAAGCAGGAGAACGGGTGATATTACCAAGGCTCTGCTCCAAATGACATACAGGAAGAGCAAGGGAATCATAAAATGGGCACAACAGGCAAGACCTTACCCTGGCTGTCTTTCTGGAAGGTCAGCCTCAGCTGACAGTGGGCTATAAACAGGGATGCTGACATCATAGCCTTGTCTATAGGTCCAGGTGGAGAAACCTCCTCCAGCTAGCAGAGCTCTGGATAAATAAGACATCACTTGACCATACAATAACCTTACTACCGCACACAATAAATCATGTAATACTTCGTGTTTACTTCAGACTATGCAATTACTGCCACATGTATGACCAATTTGTCTCGCTTTAATTCCCCCAAGCGTGTAAATTAGACCCTTTCACTCAAGCATGTCAAAATAACAAACTGTTATAATTTACTCTTGCGAAAGGCGATTCAATATTTAATTCGAGGACACTTGAAAAAAGCTGCAAAATGCAAACAAGCAGCATGCACTGCTTTTATATCTACCCACACACAGACAATGGCAGATGGTTCTGTTAAGGTTGCGCACCAAATGGAGCACAGCTGGATGAATCCAGGAAATTCCCTACAGCTCCAGATAAGTCTTCTCTGTTTCAGGGCTTTCTAGTACATAAAACTCACCTTTTCCACCCAAAACAAGAGAGCAGCCAAGGACGAGGCTGGGAACCATGGGCTATGTAGCAGTAAATACCAGAAGATTATGTATGTCTGTCTGCTCTTGGCACACAAGCCCTCTTCCCTTACATGAGTCCTCTTAGATGCTTCTTTGATCTCTCTTGCACAATGCTTTTTGAAAGTAATGTATAGTAACCATTCTTTATTTTCAGATACAATAATCTGAAGTGAAATACCATACCCTATATCTGACGGAAATGTAAAAATGTAGGTTATAAACCTAATCAATGGGTTAATAATAATAATAATATTTATTATTATTAATAATGATAATAATAATAAATAATAATAATACAATTATAATATATATAATTGTATAATATAATAATAATAATAATAATAATAATAATAATAATATTTATTTAATAATAATAAATGTTTCATAATGATAATGTTTCTAAAGAAATTACATTCCCTTATGCTTTAAATATCATTAGCAATCTTCCACACAGCTAAAAGAAGGAGGCCTTTCAAAAAGCAAGAACCACAAGCAAGTATTAAAATACAACTGCCCAATTTTAGATGCTTTATACACAATTGAACCAATATCTGCTACAGATTTCCAGTGCCAAAGAACACTCCATTTTATAATAGATGAGAATCAACAAAAACATTTAGCAGACACATGACATATGTACCACATTATGCTCTGTGCCGTAAATCACAAAGGCTAAGCAAGCTAGTCAACATGCAAGCCATTGCTTCCCTCTAGTGGAATGAAACATCCAAAAAAACTCCAACCAAGTCCAAAACGGAGACAACAGAAATTTATGACCAACGGGCTCAGCTGTTAAATATCAACAAGAAATGAACACCAGTTTACTTATAATACTAAAGGTTCGGGACCAACCTGTCTCTGGGAACATCCAAAGCTGTGTTGTAATCTGGAGGTCCTCCAGGTAACATGTTAAACAGCAAATGATTCATTCCTTTATCCCATCTGCAAAGCAACAGGCATATAGCATGTTTACATTTGATGTGGTAGATCTATAACTCAAAGAGATGCACAGAACTTTCAGCCAAAGTAAACAGGCAAACGGTTTAAAAAATGTAACTAAAACAATGTAAATCTCAGGCTGTGACAAAGAGTAGAGATTAAAGAAGAGAATAAAGGTTTAAGCACGTTCGTGCGTGTGAAACAAAAGAGAATACGGAGACGCACAGTCACAAATGTTTTTCTACACTCGCATTTTGGGTGTTTGCACTTCTTAAATGCTCCATTAAATACACCAATTAGAACAGCACGGATTCACAAGTTCCAAAAACCGCAGTTTAAACTCAACCACGGACTCCACCTGTGTGAAGCCTACATGTATTCCCTGTGTCTGTATGGGTTTACCCTGGGCACTTTGGCTTTCTCCCATGTTTAAAAGACATTCTTTAGGTTTTTGGTTGCTCTAAATTGGCCCAGGGTGTATGTGTCTGACTAGTACCAATGTAACTTATTGCACAGCCAATGATAAACAAACATAATACAGTCAAAACAAAACACAATAATAAAATGCCATGCACGTGACTGTTACTACAAACTTATTTGCTTAAATATATTAGTTTAAATCTTACAATTAACGGCAATTAAAGTCACCCAAGGACGATAAGTCCCTTTTCGAGTCTAGGTCCTCCTAAGTTTTCTTCCTCATAACATTTAAAAAGTTTTTCCTTTCCACTGTTGTCCTAGGTTTGCTCAATTTGGGATTAGTGTTAAAAGATAATATAATATTGTAAAGTGGCTTTGAGACAATGCACTATTGTAAAATGTGCTAAAGAAATAAATCTGACTTAACTTGTTCCTAACCATTTAAAATAGCAGATGATGCAAATAAGATATTGTAGGAGAGGAATGTTTGTTTGTTTGTTTATTGGGCTTCTTTAACGTCGCTATTGGCATCAGTGGCCATGTAAGCGACACACACAAGGTTATATCCATACACAAGTAGCAGCTTTTTAAATATAATGAAAGTCTGTTACATCTAACTGGAGGCATTCGATACAGATTACCTACAGAATTCAAACCTCTTGACTTGTACAGTTAATCCCAGCTTTCCTAAATTCTGCTATTTAAGTTCTCAGCATATAATATGGAGTATATAATCCCCTAGTCTTCTGTGTAGACCATTAACCTTCTAGAACGAATGGCTATCTGCTAAATAATAGTAGTGAGTGGTATTCTAATGCTGATACTAAGTTTTACTTTTGGACAACATAATAGTAAAATATATGGAAAACTTATGGAAAAGATAAACTGGTAAACAGCTAATATAAGTTTATACTACTAAAAAAAGACAGTACAGTTACTGGGGACAAAATTGAATATATATGGAAAAGTTAAACAGACCGATTGATATAAGCTCATATATATGTTTTTTAAATTCTGTTATGAAGACTTAATAATTTTAATAATCAAAATGTCATTTTGTGCTCGTTTACATAACACGTCTCAGTATTTTATTATTTTCCAGTGGGTGGCAGTGTAGAGCAGGGCATGACGTTTGTCTGCTGCTGTTTTCTAACAGGTGGCACAGTAATCGCAGCTCCAGTGTCCCTGGGACCTTGGACACACGTCCTTTTCATGTCCATGTGGGTTTACTTTGCGTACTTCAATTTCCTCCCACAGTCCAAAGACATGCTCTTGATTAATTGGTGTTTCTAAAGTACAGTGTGTGATGGTGTGCTGCTTGTCCAGGGTTGTTTTTGGCTTGTGCCCTGTGCTGCAGGCTAGGCACCAGCTTCCCCACGACCCTGACCAGGATTAAGCAGATATGATTGAATGAATGAATAAATGAATGTTGTTACCACAAGACCTGTCCTGAAGTAATTGTACTAACATTAGGTGCTGAACTACAGTCCTTCTACCAGCTCCCCTCCATACCCGAGTAGCCTAGGCCCAGTAGAAGGCACCAGTCTGCGGGCACGCTACCGCACCTCCCCTTCTGTCTTCAGCTCTCCAGGCGGGAAGGAAGATTACATGGATGATCTTAAGACCCTGGAGAAATTCCTTCGCTTAGAGGAAGAGAAAAGTCATCGTAGTCATCTGGGTAAGGTCCACATACCAGCAGAGGGTACTTTTACCAGTCTTGGGTCATTGAGCAAGACCCTTAACCCACAGCTGTTTGGGTTATAAGATTTTATGTCGCTCAGCGAGTGTTTGCTTAACATCTAAATATGAAATGACTACGATTTACTGTTAGGATTCTGTTGTGTTCACGTTTGTCTTGAGCATGTGTGCTTGATTGACTGTTCATCAGGAAGTCCAGAGTCAGCGTCTCCTTCACACAGTCCCACCTTTTGGAACTACAACCGTTCTGTGGGTGATTATGCTCAAAGCCTGAGGAAGTTCCAGTACCAGCCGGCCTGCCGCTCACAAGCTCCCTCTGCCCACAAAGATGAAACAGAGCTGGGATCCAAACAAGCTGCTGAGGAGGCAAGCTCTGTTATGTTCAACCCAACTTACATGTTAAATACAATGACATTTGCTGTCCAACTCCCGAGAGACAAGCATGTACACACTTATATACACTACACAAGTAACTATCTCACATAAACATCCCATTAAAAGAATATAAACACATATGTAAAAGTGTAAAGGTATAAGGATGCTACAAGAATATTTAAAAAAAATAAATGAAGTTAAGGTACCTAAAAAAATGTGTATTGATATTGTCACATCATATAAGTCAGGTACAGTTTACAATAGAGCATGAACTACATACAAATATATTAAACAATGTGCAGTAAATGTGCCAAATGATAGATAAGGACCTAACATTTATCTTCAGTAGTAGCTTTCATTTCAGCATGTCACTACATTTTAAAGCTAAGACCAGACTTTTTTAAAATTGCTTGTTCCTCGAATGTCCCTACTTAAGAATCTACTGAGGAGGAAGGAAATTCTTTTTTTTTTTAATCAATACAAGAAAGGAGGAAGAAATTAAAATACATTTTTATTTAAAAATAAAATTTATTTAACCAACAATTAAATTAAAGTGAATCTGGAAAAAAATGAAAACCGTTGGCTCTCCAAAAAAAAAAAAAAAAAAAGCTAAAAAGAAAAAAAAACAAACATATACACACCGGCATTAGAAAAGCTGTGTATTTTTAATTTTATTTCAATCATTGGTGCTGTGTTTTTTGTATATATATATATTTTATTTATTTTTTATTTTTTATTTTTTTTTGTATCCTTCAAATATGATCGTCAGCGGATCTGTGAAACAAGCAATAAAAAAAAAATTGGCCTAATGATTTTTAAATGACTTTAGGAATCATGATTACTACATTGACTTTTTTTTCTGCTTTAGGTCTGGGCTCGTATCACCAATAGCCGTGTGGTTACTCACAGCATTGATAGCTGGACTGCCAAATTACGAAATGTGAGTTTGTTTTTTGGGTTTTTTTTTTTTTTGCTTTTTAGGCTTGTGTTGTCTTGATCCGTTGCAAAGCTTTGCAAAATTGTTTAGTTAGCATTATTGATACTATTAGTTACCATTTTGTGTTGAGATTTTTTTAAATGTGGTATCTTTGGTTCAATTCAGCTGTTCTGTTCTCTCACTTGCAGTGGGTAAACGACACTATTCTAGAGCATCTGGTGAAAGAGATTGATTCCATCAATAGCCAACTTAGGAGAATTGGCTGCCCAGAGCTGCAGATAGGAGGTACTTACATTTAGAGGAGCTCTTTGAAGCTTATTTTGTTACGTTTTCCTTAACTTCACTGGTTTTGTTTTTATTTATCTATTTGTTCCAGAGGCAAGTATTAGCAGTCTCAAACAGGCTGCTGTCGTCAAAGCCTCGGTCATCCCTACCCTTAATACCATAGTGCAGTACCTGGATATCACAGCTAACCAGGAGTATCTGGTAGAAAGAATAAAAGGTGATCATCTGTGCATATTATCTATGTATGTGCTTTAATGTGCTTTGGTGACTTGCTTTGGGTTATAAATTGAGAAAAGCGGAACACAGATGTTTCAGTTGGCAAATGCCAGTCAGACTCGAACCCAGGGCCCTGTGGTGTGCTGGTCAGGTGCTGCAAATATGGCAGCGTCTGACCGCGAGATTGGTTGGTCTATCTTTGGGAACTTTCGCACCAAACAGGTCTAGGAACTAATTACTTACTCCCTGCTTATTTGCACAATTGGGTTTTTTTTTTTGTTGTTGTTTTTTTTTTTGTTACAATTCGTACCGGCATTAGAAAAGCTGTGTAATATAGGGTTGTTTCTCCTATGTCTCATAGTAGACTCACTAAAGCCTGGACTTCACTGTCAGTCCAGTTGTGTATTTATTTATATATTTTCTTCATTTTAAATGTCAGATCTGCTGTTTATACACCTATCTGTATACAGATATATTTATACATAACACTTGCACCTGGACTGATCACTATACGTTTGTGGTGCTCTTGCATCTGGACAAATCGCTGCATACTTGTCACTCAGGGTTCCCATGGGTTGAAATAGTAACTAAAACGTCCCTATAGATGCAGTTCGAAGAACTACAATCGTTTCCAGCTGCTACGGTGCAAACTTTGACAAATGGGGCACTGAAAACAACCTGTCTGGTATGATAACCCTGCCTGCCTTTCTCATATACTGATGGTTGGTGCTTGCCCATAGTTGCATGATTTTATACAATGAACTATTCTGTTGGCACTTTAGAGATCCCAGGTTCGATCCTGACCTTGGACTCAGTTTGTGTGGAGTTGACATGTCCTCCACATGGGTTTACTCTGGGTACTTTGGTTTCCTCTTACAATTCCAAAGATATGCGTTGGGCCAGTGTAAATGTGTCCGAGAAATATCAATGTAATCTTGCTCGAGTCACGAATAGCCATTGATGCTCAAGTTAAGTAAACAAACACTGCGTTTATTTTATTTATGTTTGTGGAAACCTAATAGTGTGATGCTGTAGCTGTTGTTAATGTTTCTCTGCTTCAGAGTTGGCTCACAGTGGCTGCATGAGCTCCTTCCGCTG
>JAUZSU010100771.1:0-19856 GCA_034780255.1 Parotocinclus maculicauda
TGTGTGTGTGTGTTCGTCCTGTTCTGGTCACTAGAAACAAATTCCTAGCAGCCTAATTGGGACTGTGGTAGCCTGGCTGGTAAGGTACTGGACTAGAGACCAGAAGGTCCAAGGTTCAAACCCTATCTCGGTCAAGCTGCCACTGTTGGGTTTTTGAGCAAAACCAATTGCAAATCTAATTGCTTGGATTATAAAAGTTATGATTGTGAGAGTTGTGGGTCGCTCCGGGTAAGGACGTCTGCTAAATGACTCGTACGCAAACAGTGTAACAAAAGAAACGCACTGTGTGTGTGTGTGTGTGTGTGTTCATCGCTGGGGTTACGGCGGCAGTGGAAACTTGTGTCGGGTGCATTGGCTCAGGCATGCCTGCGCTGCTTCGTGCTCTCTTTTCTTCCACCGACACGCGGCAGCCTGGCGTGCGTGCTGCGTTGTGGCGCGTCGAGTTTCCGTGCATCATGGCGAAACACGAAACGTTGCCGGCAGATGCTCCAGGTGGGACGCTGGAATTGGACGCAGCGCGTCAGTTAGGGCTCGGCGCGTGGCCGTTTCGCTGCAGTCCGTGGGCAGGAGGAGAGGAGCAGGAGAGGGAGGAGCGCGCGAGCGTACGTCTTTGTGCGTCTGTCTCGACTTGCTGAAGTAGGCAAAACATCTGGTGTGTGGAGGGGGTTAGAGGGAAGTTTTTCCTTTGCTAAAGGGAATGGTATTTTGGCACACAGGGCCTCTCCCACATCACACACACATGCACACAAACAAAGCAGCCCGTCCGACGCAGAGGCTTGGTCTCTCTCGCCATTTTGGAGCGCAGTAACTGCGGCTCGCCTGCGTTCCGAAAATCGATCGGAACTTTTGGACGCATGCTTCAGACTTTCTCACTCATTTCCCTGTCCTGTTCCGGCTGCGTCCCGATTCGGCCCGTGTTTCTCGCAGTTACTTAATCACGTCCCCCGCTATTTAAACCTCTTGTCTGAGAACGTTAAAGCCGAGCCATGTGTATGGTGTTTACCTAGAGATGAAATATTCTGGATTGCTATCGGTGCCATGATAGGTGAATCTGCTCTTGATCGGCTTTGCATCTGGAGTTTTTTGCGATTTGACAAGTAAGCAAGCTGGTGAGCCGTTGGGGTATTTCCCTTTTGCGGTTTTGGTTTATTATCGCTTTATTTAACCTGATTTGCGAATTTTGTCGTTAAAATACTGGAGGATTAGGGTTTATACTCGTCTCTTAAGTCAGGTTGTTACGGTGTTTAAATTGCTCCCTAGCCACGTGACGTCCCCTTTGTGGACAAAAGTTTGTGGACACTCCTTATAACTTAGCTCTGCTATTTCAGCAACCCTCAATTGGAATGTGTTCGTAACAACTTTGTTTGAGAACTAGATCTCGATTTCGTTTCCCGATCTCCTTGGGAATACCAAAAGTGAGCCAGGGCTTATTGTCTAACAGCAGAAGGTGACATACAAAATCAAGAACACAGGCTTGTTGGAGCAAAGCTGGGAGGCAAACTCTATATTTCTTTGGTTGTATAAATAATTCTTTACTTCTGCAGTGTATTCCAGCTGTGTGTGTGTGTGTGTGTGTGTGTGTGTGTGTGTGTTTTCACGGTTTTGCCAGAGGTCCTAACAGCGGCCTTACGGTCAATAATCCGATATTTTATCCACTGTGCACTTTAGGTTTGCAAATATTAGATTCACAATCCGTGTCTATTTAAGCGTGTACACGGTGTGTGTGTGTGTGTGTGCGCCAATTGAGTGTGCATGTGCATGACCTCCTTTTCAAGTGTCAAATGTTCCCCCTCTGTGAACATGACCGGCGTTCTGACGTCAGCAGGAGCACATATCATGGTCACACATAGGTAACCCTATCCCCCACCCCCCCACCCGTCCAAGTCCACGAGTGTGTGATCGGGCTAAAAATGTCTCCGAGCTTCCAGACCCCTGACAGCACATGTGTGAGTGCGATAGAGACGCCAGGACTGGATGACGTTAGTTCATTGAGCTCCTGAATGAGCACCACCTCTGGAGCGCCCTTATAGGGAGTTACTCCCGGTAAAGAGACTGTCCCCGCAACAAAGCGCTCTGAGCAAACGATCGTCCTGCCAAAATGCGTTTCAGGTTCGCACGAGCGGTCGGAGGTGAACGAACTGAACGTAAAAATGGAGCTTGTGGGATGGGGGGGAGGATCGATCCTCCGAAAGAAAGCTAAATTTCGAGAAAAAACTCCGAGGTCTGGATCCAGAGCTGTAAAACTGTAGACTTACAGTCTTATTAATCTGCCTGAAAGCTCTTAATTAATTCATTAATCTAATGAGACGGACCCGATATATATCTGGTAAAAGTAGCCGAAGCAAACTCGTGCCTGCCGGTGCCAAACACGTAGCGATACTGCAGCACGACCAGGGTTCTAAACTATTAATCACGATTAATTAGAGCAAAATGGTGATCCTAACGTTCCTAAAGGCTGCCTTGTTCCGTTTTCCTCCGGTAAATTTTGTGGTCGTGTCATATTTTTTATGTAGTACCGAGACACTTGAGTTGGTGCTTTAGTGTACGTGGAGCGACGATCACCTGCTGTGCAAAGTGGCTCTGCTCAGAAAACCGTCCCTCCCATTTTTGGGAATTTGGAGGCGGAGCTGCTTTCTGAGTGGTGTTTCCCTCTGCCTGTGTGCATCGCGTGTTCCCTCAGCGCGGTGGCTTTTAATTTCAGCCTCCGCAATTTCTTCCAGCTTGGCGGCTTTTCCAAGTGAAGACGAGGGCGCCGCTAAAACAGCGGGTCCCATAAAAGCCCTCGCTCCGACGGTGTGAGGAAGACTTTCATGTTTTTCGGCGCCCCGGCCCTCTGCCTCGATGTGCCTCTGTATTTATAGATGAGGTTTCACTTCGAATTACTCCTGCTCGGGCTCTGAGCTCGGGACTGCTCCTGTACTTTGTTCAGAGGGTCCCAGGCATGGCTTGATACTCCGAGGTTTACTTAGCAATTTCTGTTGTGCGTTTGCCTCGCCTTTTGCGTTTCGCTCTACGTTTTTGTCCGCTCGCAGCCCTTGGGTTTATCGATGGAAAGCGAGGGATTGTCAGGTTTGGACTGAGCTGACGTGGTACAGCTGGAGTTGCTCTCTGTGAAGGTTGAAGATTTTCCTGGACGTAGCAGCAGCTGATGAATTAAGCCCTTTAGTGAAGTGGGAGGTTTCTAGTTGGGCGTCTAAACTTGGGCTGTCAACAATCCAGCGTGTGTGGTATTAATGCGTGTTACTTACCCTTTGTTCTCGTGGTTACCCTGTGATGGCCCAGCTGGACTATTTATGAGAAGGTCCAGGGTTCATATCCCACATCTGTCAGGCTGAAACTGATGGGTCTTTGGGTAATTAACCCACAATTGCTTGGATTGTAAAACTGTATGAATTGTAAAATAAAATTATAAACATGGAATTAAACTAAGGAAGCTCCATTATCACAAAATGTAATCGATTTCCCAACAAAAACCTCTTTAAATTAGCTAATAATTAAAACAAAACGATGTAAACAAACGAGCAGCTTTAGACTAGGGATCCGAATATTTGTGTTTTCTGGTATTCGTTCGTTGATTAGTCATTCGGTTTTTAATTTTGGTATTCGGATATTCATTTTATTTACCCTTACCTCCATGACGAGGTTCATTCGCTGCTGTTACCGCTTTGTACCTACAGATGGCACTGTTCTGGAGTTCTCAGAACGTTTTAATACGAGAAGATGGTGATTTTCTTTTATTACTTGACCTTATTAATTAAACGGCCTGGTCTTTGTTTTTGGCGGTATTCGGCGTGCATCGCCACACATTATTTGTACATGCTTGTATAAAAAAAAAAAAACCTCTGTCTAAGGAAAACATTTCATGATCAGATACGCCATATATTCTATAACAGTAGAACACAAACAATTCTAATAAAATAATAAAAAGCACAGCAGCCGTGTAACGAGCCGTAGATAAATTAGAACAAAGGACGACACTTTTATACGGGTTTTATCCAAACACAAAACACTAGATTCGCTAAACTGTCAAACCTTTGCTTTTCTGAGGTCATGCTTTTAACCAAAACACCCTCCCCCTTCTCTTCTCCCCCTGCCCTCTGCCCACAGAATGACCAGCAGCTATGGATGGACGTCGGAACAGATTCTCACTCCTTGCCCTAAACTGGACTACCCACAACAACATGGACCCTCAGCCACCCCACACCTCCGGACCGGACCTCACCTCTCGTCTCACGCTCGGACCTCACAAGACGCCTGCAGTTCTCATGAATCCCGGACCCCTCAGGATCTGGGGTTGTTATGACTCGAACCTCAGATGGACCGTACTGATCTAGTTTAGCCTTACAGCTGCAGGTGTTTGGAGCTGGTCATGGACCAGACCTCGGGTTTGTGTGTTGGGTTTCTCTTCAGACCTCAGCAGTTCTCACGCAGCACTGTGTTGGCAAAGTGGTACAACTTCTCGGCTGCTACGCACCAGCGGGTTCGAAACAATGGTATGCGGGGATATTTAATAATATTTATGTTACTGGTGGTACACAGCCTTTATGGTACAGGGATGTGTGTGTGTGTGTGTGTGCGTGTGTGTGTGAGTGAGTGAGTGAGACGGTGTATTGTTAACGGTACTTGCTTTGGAGGTGCATCCCATCTTCAGAGTGGAACTAGGCAGTGAAAAGCACCCGTGTGTAAGCACTGTAGTCGGTTTTAGGACCGGTCACATCACCTCGGCCTGTTCTGAGGGGTGCCTGACGAGCCAGAGTTTGGGTACTCAGCCGTTAAACTCGTGGTCACCGTTGTGCAGCTCAGCATTAGCCTAAACCACAAGACCCTACACTGCAGTGCTCAGCGCATGTCCTGTGTAAACGCACACTATCGAGTCCAGCCATCTGTACCGTTTACGCACAAACGTCTACGCAAAAGCTTTAGGCCTCTGTTCGCTTCGTTCTGTTTTTTCCATACTGCCTGTAAAAGTCCTGTATTTTCTGGTTGCATTCTAACTTATAAAAAAAACAAAGCATTTAATATACATGATCATTACACCACTGCTAAAACAACAAATCGAACGGTGGCCTAAGACTTTTGCACAGTGCCTTACCTTATGACGAAAGGTCACTGGCGATACCGTACGGTAACATGAGTACTGCGTAAACCCCTCCCACACCCACCATGTGAAACCTAAAGTTTACAAGGGTTCATTGTAACCAGAGCCAATCACAGGAGGGCACGTTGGACGGGACGCCAGAGCATCCCAGGGCTCGTTAGGGGTCGCTGATCCAGCCCGTCCTGACCTTCCTAAATCAGTCAGCCCTGTTGTGCCTTTTAGCAAACCGCTTTTATATCTGTTTACAATTTACAGGGCGGTACAAAAGTCTTAGGCTGCCGTTAGGTTCAACAACTTTCTCTAATGACCATGTGTAATATTTTTTTTGTAGAATACAATACCATTTTTTTTCTATGCAGGTGGCAAATCAGAAAAAATAAACAATCCCAAAGTGGTAGGATGAGATTTTGCGACCGGTCGTCCCAGCCTTCATACCTGCACGTACCGTCGATTCGTTTGCTTTACAGTCACACCTCGTAACTGTAGAGTAACCATAGTGTGATGAAGCCAGAAAACGAACAAATGCGTTGTATTTTGCGATAGGTTCGGATATTTACCCACGAGTCGAACCCGCTGCCCCTCGGAATACCGCTCTGGGATTTCTATATCTGTTCAGATGCTAGTTGTGTTTCTGAAAACCTAACGTTTGTCTTCCACTGTGTATATATTTGTAAAGGAAAAAAAGACTGATCTTCATCCTGGACGGATACGAAAATAATCAAACCTTATTTTTCTACGAGGAATGTACCAAACGACTCGAGCAAGAGCGACAGGATTTGTGCACACACCAGCAATAAGAGGAGGGACGTATTACCCCTTCTCACCCCCTCCCCTCCCCCTTTATATAGCAGAATTGTATCTTTTGAAATAATTTTCTGTAATAAAGTAGAACACTTTATCTTTTTGGATCCTTGTGTTGCGTTAAGTTTTTTTTTCCATTCTGGTTTTAACGTTGGAAAAACCGTACGGTGATAATTAGGGGGTGTGACGATGCACTCTGCTCACACATTTACATTCACGGCATTTACAGACGCCTTTATCCAGAGCGACTTACAACTTGTACGATCTTACAATCCAAGCAGTTGTGGGTTAAGGGCCTTGCTCAAGGGCCCAACTGTGGCAGCATG
This sequence comes from Parotocinclus maculicauda, assembly GCA_034780255.1. NCBI lineage: Eukaryota > Metazoa > Chordata > Actinopteri > Siluriformes > Loricariidae > Parotocinclus > Parotocinclus maculicauda. The sequence goes on from JAUZSU010100771.1 coordinate 6,226, forward strand.
GCTGGGGTGGGATTTGAACCCTGGACTTTCTGGTCCAGAGTCCAGTACCTTAACCGCTAGGCTACCACAGTCCTCACACTGCAATTCGCGATACCGAGTTTACGTTTTCGTTTTTCTTGCCGTTTTCTTTAGTAAATGTAAATAACGCAATTGTTGATGTTGTAAGTGAAATTGTACCATATATTTATAGTACCCCAGTGTCTCTGGTTCAGGTGTCGCTCTGATTGTCTTCAACATCGGAGGCAGGTCCCACCAGAGTGCAGGAACTCCCTCCATCGGTTGGACCTTAGGAGACGATGTACCTCCAAGGACCTCCCACTAAGGACTCATTTTATAATCTATTTTGTTTAATAATTTAGTTTATTTACAAATTTTTCTATTACTAATTCAACTTTTATTATTAGTCTGTCATTTATTTATTGACCTAATTTTGCTATAATTTGATATACTTCTGGTGTTTATTTAGTTAACATCTAGGCCACCCATGAAGGTCGGGTTCCCTGTTGAGTCTTGGTCCTCCCAAGGTTTCTTCCTACCATATTAGGGAGTTTTTCCTTTCCACTGTCGCCCTAGGCTTGCTCAACTTGGCATTGGCCTTTTAAGACAGTAATATTGTGAAGCTGCTTTGAGACAATGCTACGTTGTAAAAAGCGCTATAGAAATAAACTTGAATTGAATTAAATTGAATTGATCGAGGAGGTGATGGATTAGCGTTTAAATGAACCCGCGCCCACGGTATCCTTACCGTTCTGATCGTATAAAATATATAGGGGTGAAGTGTTGTTGTAACCCATCCGCCTGAAGGTTCAATATGAACTCATGTTGATAGGTTCCTCCCATGTTCCTTGTCCTCGGAAAAATGAATCCTGGCCGTCGTGGTTTAAGAAACCGTGCCAGGAGGAGGGAGTGTTCGTTCCTGTGGTTTTGGGACGGAGGTGATGTTCGTGTCCATGTAGAAACCGAGTTAATTCTGTAGCATTCACACACCAGGGCGTCCTGTGTCCCCCCAGAAGCTCCAGTCTGGCTGAGAATGGACGACCCTCGCGTGAGGTCGAAAGGCGTTACCGGTGACAAAGCCAAACAGACTACACAGCGGAGGCCAGGGATCAGACTTGCAGCAACACGATGGACCTTGTGATTACACACAGAGGCAAGCCATCATTACCTCTGTTTCGGGATATCTGTGCTTTATTATTACACAACTGTCCCGTGCTTCTTTATTAGCGGGTACGTTCACAAAAGGCGCTGTGTTTGAAGTCCCTCCAGCTCACCCCTCTCACACCTGTTTAGAGAATGTTTACAGGTAACCTGGTGGCTGAGTGGCAGGAATGTCAGGTATGTGGCCGGAGTCTCCCATTAAGAATCTTGGGGGGGGGCATAACGTCTTAAAATGTATGTACTCAATGTTCGAGGCTAAAATTCACCCACTGTGTCAGAGCCAGATGTCCTGCTGCAAGGTGGATATGAGAGGACTGACGTGGCTGTCGAACTGCTCCTTTCCCTAATTTGTTCTCGACTCTCAGAACGAGGACGATGGAAGAGGGTCAGGAGCTCCGGACGGACTGAGATTGGGACAGCAAACAATAGCAGTGCTAGATCAAAGCAAGAGAGCGGGATGAAAAATGAACCAAAAGTGTAATGGGTGGGGAAAATGGAAGCTGTGGTCATGGTGTAAGGGGTGGGGTGGGGTGGGGTGGGGTGGGTTTGGGGATAAGAAAAAAAGAAAGGAAGCTTTAAAGCAAACGTGGAAGGGGAAAGCAGGCCTTTGGTGTGTGTCTCGTTTTGTTATGGAGTCTTGCATGAATGGGGCCCCACAACAGTCTGGGAGATAATGCTCTACAGATGTGTCCTTATCTGACCCTGAAACGAGCGGACGCAAAGGCAGGAGGGAGGGGACGCCTTTTTCTCACCGTCTAGCAATACAATACAGTAAATGGGCTATGGTATATTCACAGCTCCGCCGTCCTGGGTTTGATCTCCAGTTCCTTTCTGTTTACTGGTCCTATGCTGGAGTCTGTGGATGGACTGGTTTCCTCTCCAGTGCTTTCAGGTAAGGAACAGGATTAAACCCAGACACTACCGGCTGCACCTGTTGTGCCCTTGATCAAAGCCTTTGCACACCCAACATCTCTGTAACCTGTCCACCTTTTAGTCATCTAAGCATAACATATTGGCACACAGGACTTTAGTTGGCCCTCCCTGTCTGTTAGGTGGGGTTTGTACAAGGCTACCATGCGCAGGGTGCCGTTCCTCACTTGTACTACCATACCTCGAAGTCTAGGTTGCTCAAAAATGGTGCTTTGGAAAGTTGGAGACACTGATCAATTTTTTAATTAGTAAATGAGCGTTATGGGATTTGCCCAAGAGCTCAAGCAGAATGTTGGCAGCGCAGGGACTGGTCCAACCCTGGTCCTTCCTTAATCCAGGATCTTACCCGCTGTGCCACCACTATTCTCCATGAAGTTTTTTTCATAGTGTGAAAGAGGTATCAGGGCTGATGGGGAAAATATTGTGTGTGTGTGTATGTGTGTGTGTGTGTGTGTGTGTGTGTGTGTGTTTACTGCTATCCAGCTATCCAGCTGCACCACAGACTTTTTTACAGCTGCAACCTAATACTGTTGGAGCACTTCAAAGGCCATGTTGTTTCGACAGATTGCTGCACATGTGTGGGTACCCTCACCGAGTGTAAAATGCTCTACAGAACAGCATCTTGTTTGAGGTGAGTATGTATGTGTGTGCTTGTAAATTGTAAACAAATTTGTGCCATAAAATGTATATGGGTTAATGCTATTTGTTTTGGTACACAACACATCAGGTGTGGCCCCTGATTTTTCTTCGTCAGGGTCATAACGAGGTCCATAACCTATCAGAGAAATCATGTCATCAGAAGTCATGCCTTTGTTGGACAGATTTACTTGCCTGGGATTCGAATCCAGCAGTTTGTGGCGCCGTACGTGACGTATCTGCTGGATAAATCAAAGAAGTTTTTATTTTCTTTTTAAAAACTCAGTTCTCTCCTTTTTCCAAGATTTATGGACGCACCCAGCTTTGTTCCTGCAGTCCAAAGCTCATCTCAAGCTCAGCAGGAGACGTGTGAAGTTTCCCACATCCAGCTTTGTGCGTCCTTAATTCACTTGAAAGCTATGAGGTTCGGATAAATCAACTGAGAAACAAAGCCCTTGACCTTAAAGTGACAATCGCTTACACAGAGCGCGTCAGATAGCGTCAGCCCTGAGGAATGATGGAAGTCAAAGCTCAAACGCACTACGTAGACAAAAGTTTGATGTCCAAGACATGGGTGCTACAACAGCTTTTTTCTAAGATGGTTGTTCATTTGAATTTGGACCACGACTTTGAGGTCTCCTCCTGATGTTATGAGCCCTGGCTCACTTTTGGTGTTCTGGTGCATTTTCAAAGAGTCTAATGGAGTCGAGATCAAGGTTCTGTGCAAACCAGCCCAAGTTCTCAAGCAAAAGCTGATAAACCAGTTCCCTGTGGATTTTGTTTAGGGGCAGCAGGGCAGAAAGTTAAGATAAGAAAATATAAACTGACTTATTGGAAGCAGAAACCAGTGATATATAAATGAGATATATTGGGAGTCACTGGGGTGCCAGTACAACCCATTCAACTGCCACTGTTTGTCTATGGAAAATCCAAAACAAATATTATTATAGACTGCTCACAAATCTTTAGAAATATTCAGAGGAACTGCTGGATAATCTGATCCTGTCCACGTCCCGTCACTGTCAGTGTGTTTTGACACTTTTGGGTGACCATACACCCTAATGAGCAGTCAATGTGGTCCAGTTTGACACGCTTCTGTTCACCGCCGTAAATATATCACGTGCTACTCAATCACCATAACTGAGTTTGCATCTCATTTGCAGAATCGAACCACTTTCTTTGACTTTTCCTTTGCATTTCTGATGATCTTGCTAAAGGAGTGTCCACAAAGTTCTTCCTGCAAAGCTGTAGGACAGTGTACATTCTCTCACCACTTTTTTGTGTTGTGTGTTTCTTTATTGGGCCAGCGGCATTCAGTAGTAGCTATTCCATGAAACTAAATCCCCTAGGGAAAAAGTGTGTGTGTGTGTGTGTGTGTGTGTCTCTGCTGACGTAAAAGCGAGTGGTTTCTGGGCTCACTCACAGTTACTTAAAATACACTCCTGGTTTCAACCAAACGCAGAAAGTTCAATCAAGTCCTTACTCGTCTGTGACTTTACTCATGACTTCTGCTCTGATGGGACATTAAGCATAAAGCGTAAAAAAGAACTAAACAAAAACCTCTGCTACAAAATGTATTAATCTGCAGCTACTGTTTGCCTCTATTATGTCTTTTCAAGTCCATTTCTCGATCCGTTTTCAAGCCAACCAGGTTGGCCCAGACTTTATCCTTAGCCACAGATTCCCTGGGGATCCTCAGACATTCCCAAGCTAATCGTGCGATATCATTTTTCCAGTGGCTCCTGAGTATGTCCTGGGATCTCCTTCCAGAAGGATGTACCTGAAACAGGAGCCAATCAGGGACAAGACCACCTCTTGACCCAAAGGAGCAGTAGATGTATTCGGAGGCTCCCTCAGAAACCCTGTATATGATCCTCATTTGTAGTGCTTGTAATCTTGACCCAAATCTTTTCGTCACTTAGTGAAGCTCCTGATTGTAGGTGAGGACAGGACTGCGGAATGACCGGTAAACTAATAACTTTGTCCCAGGCCTTAGTCTGTCACTCTCACTCGCTCTTTGACCATCGCCGTTAAACAAGATTGCGGTCACAACATCAACAGCATGGAAGCAATGCCCACTCAACACCTCAGGATTCAATTTTGGTATAGCTTTTTTTGGGAATAACGACCCATACAAAGCTCCAGTCTAGCCTGTGGCTATTGCGTCCCCACCCAACCCTCAGTCGACCCACGTAAGCCCCTCAAAAAGCATGTCAGTTACACATGTTGATGCAGGCTGATTTCGAGCTGTGATTCTCCTGACCTTCTTCTACCCTTGTGTCCGTATTTCTACGACTGCCTCAAAGTCGTCCAGTCCCAGGACCTTGCCTTACACGCTAATCTGTTAGATCCGGCTTCAGAGTAGCTGGGAAAATCTTCCATTCCTGCAAATTCCATCCTACTCGGCAAAGAAGCAAATATTCCAGATCTCGCGCCATGTTAAAGCATCTATGGAATCTGTGTAAGTGGGTTAGGAGAGGGAGGGAGGGAGAGAGGGAGGTGTAAGCCGGCAATGAGGTAGTTCGGGCAACTGCAATCTTCAATGGCTGTGTGTGTGTGTGTGTGTGTGTGTGTGAGGCCTTCGTGGAGATGGGGCGGTTTCTAGGGTGACCACCAGGCGTGTTTTGCCCACACACACACAAACAAGGCTCTTCTTGCAGCGCGGCCCGCCAGGTCTTAACGTTCCGCTTCTGTTACCACGACAACCTCCATACCAACAACTCAATGGCCGTTTAACCCTTCAGCGACCTCATGGCAAAGAGACTTCCTCCACTTGACGTGCACACACACACACACACACACACACCCGTAGTGACACTTACGTATAAACACTTATCCCAGTGTAGTCCCTCTGCCTCCCTCTCTCTATGTGTACCCTGGCAGTCAAAGATGTTTTTGACTCCCCTAACAGCCGTTTCTTTTACTCCTCCCTACAAGTGGACGTCCTGCAAAGATAACAACAAGAGCGCTCGCTGATATCACCTCGTCACACCACCACATAACCTTTCTAAATGGAAGCCCGGTTCGCCATTTGAATCCTGGTCCTTCTGAACCGATGCTCCTTTGTACGTTGATGGAACGTGAATGTTATCTAATGGGTACCTTTAATATGGGGATAGGGGCTGTGTCATGTGCCCCATTGATTAAGTCCAAACTGCTGAATATGTACACACAATGTCGATCGGGCACCAGGTCCTCACCGTCCCCCCTGACCCTCCTGGTTTTGACGCAGGGTCCTTTATTGTTCCATGAACCCGCGATCTAACACTGAGGCACCTGCTTGGTATTCCACCGCTGGCCAGCCTGGGTTCTCAGGTGTTTCACTTGGATCGAGGACAGAATGCAGGAAAGACCACAAAGGCATGGTACTTAAATTACAGGGCCCGCTCAGGGATAGGGGCCAAGTCTGTGGTATGTGATGCAGACCAGGTACTGTGTGTGTACATATAAACAGTGTGTTAGGGCTCGTGCTGTGAGCCGGGTTTTTCGTTTTGCGCTGCGGTTTATTATTTTACCCCGATCCCTTACTGTTCTGTTTTCGTTTCTCCTTTAGGTTACATATGCCGTTTGTTTTTCATTTACCGTGGCGATCTGTTGGTTGGTTTCCTTTGTCACGCACCTGTTTTTCATTTTAGTGAATTAGTTTTTGATTATTCAAGTCCTAACGTGTTCGCCGGGTTATTACGTTAATTCGTTGTGTGTCTCGTTTTCAGTGTTCCCCGTGTTTGTGCGCGCTTTTGATTTAGGTTTTTGTTATAGTCCTTTATGGACCCTGCGGACGAGTGGTTGTTTTCCCCGGTAGCTGTTGGCGCCCGGGAATTGCGGCTGGTGGTGCTGACCCCGGATCCACGGCTAGCCTAGCCTGCGTTCGGATCCGCGGCCAGAGGGGTCGCCTCCGGATCGGGGCCGCTAGAGGCCGCCCTAGGATCGGTAATGGAGGCACCCCTGGATCCTCGGCCGTAACGGGCAGCCCCTGGATCCTTGGCCTCGTTCGTTGTCTGTTATGGCCCCCGGAAACTATTAAACCCAGTGGAGGATCTTGGGGATTTGGCGCGACCAGGAATGGTCGTGGGAGATCCATGGGACTCCCCCACGTAACACAGTGTGTGTATATTAATTTTCTCGTTTTAACTCCTCTAACTGTAGTTTCTCACAGTTTATAGACATAGACAGGATCCATCCCTTATCAATAGCAGATAGAACTACAGGATCACTGTGACAAACCTTTATCAAGCAGTACGTTCACAAATGCCACTTAAAACTTTACTGTGCAAAAGTGGCATCAACTTCTCTGGGCTCGGAGGCATCTAGGATGGACCAAACAAATGTGGATTATACTCAAAAACTTTATAGATCTTTTTTTTAAGTATTGGCACCCGTGTGCTCCGAACCAAAGGCAAAAAGGACTATCCAGTCTGTTAACAAGTCCAAAGCCCGGATGTGTCCTGGTATGGGGTTGGGTTATAATTGCATCAGAACCATGATGATGTACTGGATGTTCCGTGTTTACAATATGATGTTGTGTTTAAACACATTATGTATGCGTGTGTGTGTGTGTGTGTGTGTGTGTTGGAGGTACTTAGCGTTCGGTGATGTAACGAAGAGCAGAAGCAGAAGTGCATTACGCAGTCTGACGCCATGTGCAGTCTGGACGGAGCTGACCTACATACATAAACACATGCAAATCTTGTCGACTATGCCGACCGCACACACACTTCAGCTCTTGTTGTATGGCTCGAGAGGGGGTGTGTGAGGGGTGAATTGTATGTGTACTTAATACTGGACGAGAAGGCAACGCCGCGAAGGAAGGCAAACCCACTGACCCGCGGCTTCTCACAGTCAGTGTGAGAACAAGCACGGGATAGGCCGAGTGTGAAAGGAAATATTCACCCTGGGTTGAGGTGTGTGTCTTGGGCTGCAAAGGGAGGGTGGTGGAGTGTAAAGGGAATTTGAACATAAAGGAACCAGTGTCTAAAATAGGGATGTCATTATTATTAGTGTAATTACTGGTACTTATGTCGAGCCTTTACTACCATGTGCTGTTGCCTAACCTAACACTGCTCACTGCTTTTGCTTTTTGGCACGTTTTACCCACTCGCACCTAGTATTCTGGTACTAGAGTCCAGTCTCAGTCTCAACCTCACTTGGACTCGGTCTTGTCTCCACTCTGTGTGTGTGTGTGTGTGTGTGTGTGTGTGTGTGTGTGTGTGAGAGAGAGATTTCCTGGGGTGAGCTCTGAGTCGACATTACTTCCGCCTGTAACTTTGGACAAGTGACACTTGACAGTCCAACCAGGTCAAGGAGAAGGCAGGTCATTCACGTTGTGTGTGTGTGTGTGTGTGTGTGTGTGTGAGAGAGAGAGATAGAGAGATAGAGAGTTAAATCTTGTTTCATTTACTTAATATACACTGTGACCAGGGTAATATTCACAAAAATTCAAATTGTTTACTCACACCCTAAGTTGGACTTTTGGTCTAAATTGGAAAAAAAAACGTTCTCACACACACACACACACACACAGATGTACAGATGTGAGTGGTATAACAACTGCGATACAAGGAGTGTTTGATGTTTGTTGGTGTGCTTTTTGTGGACAGGTCTGACGTTATAAAGGGTTTCTCTGGTGATCTCATGGGGGAGGAATGATTATCCACAGCTCTATTGAGGCTGATAAATGGCTGGATTAGAGGGTAAGGATGTGTGTGTGTGTGTGTGTGTGTGTAGGAGAGAGTGCTGAATGCATTTTTTCTGTTCTTGTGCTGATCAGAATTTACTGTACACACATACACACGTCCTGTGTGTGCAAGATAAGAAACATTGTCTCCAACAAAAATGTCTGTGTACCTTATGTTAACCAGGGCGTGACCTGAGCCACACCCACATAGTTAATCATTATTTACTCTGTTAAATATTCTAACTATTCAGCACTTATTCCTGTTTCATTATCATCCTATTTCTTGTGTGTCAGCATATCTACTGTTAAAATGTATTTGCTCCTTATTTGCTAAGCGAATGCCTTTAAAACTGAAGACATGCATTATGCAAAGTACATACCTAAATCATACCACAACCACCCCAAATTGGATCATGTTGTTGTGTAATCCCAGGCAGACATGTTTACTTGAGATTACAGACGGATGGATGTGGATGGGCAGTCTGTCTGCACATGGCTGTTAAAACTAAAATACTAAAATATTTTTCCCCCAAATAAATGTTAATTTCAAGGTCGGACAGAGTAAAAGTACAAGAGTTTATAAAACAAAAGCTTGATCTGAAAGTGACAAACTGAAAGTGGTCACTGGTTTGACCACTGGCAGTTAAGATAAACAGAAACACAGGGTTGAGTTGGGGGGCGGGGTGTCAGAAGTTGGGATTTAATCTGGTGGTGGCAAGCACTATGATTAAATAGATCTAAAAGTGTAGAGGTAAGATTATATATATAGTAATAATACATTTCTTTTGCCGCAATAAAAAAGTTAGTGGAAATATTTTTAAAAATCTTTATACCTTATTATGTGGCACATTTATTTTTTACCGTTTTGGAACTGAAGCCTGGAATCGATGAGCAGAATTAATTTATAATACGCAAACGATTCCCAGTTCAATAACATATAGTTATTTATTCCTATCCTTTATTTTTTTTACATTAACAGCATTCAGCAGACACCTTTATCTAGAGCGTTAAATAGTAATAATACATTTATTTTGCCACAATAAATCAGGTAATATATCAGGGTTGTTTAAACTGAGAGCAAGTTCAATTGGACGGTCTGATTTATTTATTTTAAATTAATATAAACAAAAATGTTTGAATTTTAGAATGAAGTCCAAATTAATATTGTATGAAATATTATGAATAAATTGTTTTACATAAGCAGTGCCTTTTGAAGTGTGAAGTTAGGTTCAGAGTTTGAGGTTACTGATTGATTATTGATGATTATTGATTAATGATGGCTGTAGGATAGCTGATACTTAAATTTGAATTTAAGGTTGAATGGTTTCGACTTTGGAAAAAAATATGTTTTATTTTGCCTGAAAATATCATTATAAATATTGGAAGACTATTTAGCCAGCCAATTATTTGGATTTTATTAATGCCATTTTGATATAGCTGGCATTGTTTAGTTATTGCAAGTAGGTTCACGTTTTTCCTGTTATGTTTTACCCTGGGAACAAGATGATATTATTTATGTATGTATTAAAAAGATTGCAGAAAGAGCTATTACATTTGTAGCTTAAATATACTGCAAATAAATTTAAAAATGAAATGTCACCAAATTTTTGGGAACAGTGTGTGTTCAGTTAAGTTTAGCAAGTTTTGTGTCTCATTTAGTTTCATCAGTTGGTGGTTCGATTTTGGAAACAAATTGAGTTTAAGCAATATGAGCTGAAATCCCACTGTCTACAACTTTGCTCCTGCTGAACGATGATTCCTCCCTGGACCCGTCTCTCTACCAGAGGCGTGTTCCATGGGCGGGTCTCTCTACCAAAGGGGTGTTCCATGAGCAGGTCTCTCTACCAGAGGGGTGTTCCATGGGCGGGTCTCTCTACCAGAGGCGTGTTCCATGGGCGGGTCTCTCTACCAAAGGCGTGTTCCATGGGCGGGTCTCTCTACCAAAGGCGTGTTCCATGGGCGGGTCTCTCTACCAAAGGTGTGTTTCATGGGCGGGTCTCTCTTAAGATGGCAACCTCCACCTTTCCTGAACCATGAACAGTGGGCTAACTCGTTTCTTCTTGTTGTTTTGATGGATGATTCTGTGGCTCGTATGCATGTAGCTAGCTCTGAGACTCTTCGGAAGTGAGATTCAAATTGGTCAAGGAAAGATTGCAGTGTTGTTGGTCACAATGTATTTATTATTATTGCTATTATTTTAATTTCCTGCATTAATATTTTTGCAGAGAGATCCGGGGTAGGGATTTTGTGGGGGTGCTAGTTAGTAAATATTAATGGAAATACAGGGAGGTATGACTGTTAATATATATGTTGATAGTGTAATATCAGATTGTTATATAATTGGATGTGTTATGTTCCTGTATCTTTTCCTGATCAGTTATAAAAAATAAGATGCTACGATCTCAAAATATTGTCATCAGCCATTAAAAACACGTTGTAATTTTATAAAATAAGTACCTGACACTCATTGCCCAAATTTCAGTACAAATGCGTTAATTGTCAAATGTTTGTTATTCGATGATTAAAAGCTGGCATAAAATAAGAATGAGTTTCTGACCTGTGGTTTTAATCCATGTACAAAAAATTATTGTAATCATTTCTGTACAGGGACAGCAGGATGTCTTCACAGGACAGAGTCTCCAGCTCAGCAGAGGTGATGACATCTCAGTCCTGGTCCCAGGGCAGCTGCCCCTGCTGTGTATCATCTAAGGTGGAGCCGCTGGCTCTGATCCAACTGTCGGAGAACGTCCAGCCCATCACCAAGCAGTGGATCATGAAGATGATCTCTGCACCTCAGAGAGCAGGAGGTGGGTGCATACTGCAGATCAACTTAATCACTTTAATAGCAGATTGAATAGAATTTAGACTGAAGTACGTACAGATGAAAAACTGTTTGTAAGAACAAATGAGCAGAAGCAAAATATTATGCTTTTTAACAGCTAAACAGTTCTTGGAAATTTGGAACTGGTTCCAGACCAGAACTGGGTTACATTATGTAGCCACTGTTGTGTGTATTTGAATGGGACAGTTTTTTATTTGAATTAAATTCCAGTATGAGATTCTGAATAATAAACCCTTCCTCCTCTGCTGTGTGCATTAGGGGCACAGCTTCTCGTGCACCCTGGTGAAGATGCCAGCTGGAACAAAATTGTTGTGGCAGCACCCCGCTGTACCCTGCTAAGGGCCACCGAAGACCTGGGGCTCTGCAAGGCTGATAGAGAGGGGAACATGATTACATTTTCCTTTAGTGACAGCAATAATTTCAACAATGTCGGTAAGAAATGATGATGTTTCTGTACAGGTAACAGCCACATGAATAAGACTCATTTAATTGGATGTAGAATTTTTGTTTTCTGTACCACGGTAATTAAGGAGATTTTGGAACTGATCCAGTTACGTAGCTCTTTAAATACAAACAGAAAAAGGAACAGGAGCTACTTTCTTTTATATTAGGAGGCAAATTGTTCAGCTAAATTAATGCATTAACAGCATCGGTCTGAATCCGTCTCAAGCAGATGTTCCCTTACTCACTTTTTTACTATTCTTGGGCACTAATTAGACTGGTCTATTAAGGGCACTATTTAGGGCACTAGTAAGGGGGTATGGAAAAATAGTTCAGATTTTACTAGTGTGTGCAGGAATCTCTGAGGTCACAAACACTGTACACTGTAATGTACACTAGCGATACAGATGGCATTATGAGATAAAGCACACCAGATTATTTTCTTTTTGGATAGTATTGTTATGGCACTGGGAACGAACTGACAGATCTGACTGTGAAAGAAACGTATAATAAAGAGATCATCTGCTGCCACTTCAGACCTCCTACCTTACCTATAAATGCTCAAATCACCTGACAGTGGCTAGCACAGCTTCCCCCTGCCCGGGCAATAACACCTTCCCTGGGATGGGAACAATGTGCCACCAACGACTTTCCTGCTGAGGACTCAAACTCCTGAAGTGACTTAACGTATCGGGCGAAATAATGCCACTGTACATGTTTGTAACGTTATTTTTTTTAATGTTTAATTTGCCTGTTCATTTACATAATTTTCATTTTTTTAATTATACGACACTATACTATACTACAAACTGATTTTACCAAATAAATGTGTTTAATTCTTACATTTAACATCTGAGCCACCCATGAAGGCCCTTTTTGATGTTTGGTTTTTTAAGGTTTCTTCCTTATCACGTTTAGGGAGTTTTTCCTTGTCACTGTTGCCCTAATCTAAAATCGTAAAGCTGATTTAGAATTTTAGAACTAATTAAAAAAAAATTTTTTTATTTAAATTGTATTATTTACTTGATTTTACTATTACTACAACTTATTTATTTAATTAACATCTAGGCCACCCAAGGAGGTTGGGTCCCTTTTTGAGTCTTGGTCCTCCCAAGGATTCTTCCGTCTTTATACAGGGAGTTTTTCCTTGCCACTGTTTCCCTAGGCTTGCTCAATTTGGGATTGGCCTTTTAAGAAATATAATATTGTAAAGCTGCTTTGAGACAATGTTCCGTTGTAAACAGCGCTATATAAATAAATTTGAATATAAATTTAAATTTTATTTGAGACGATGCCTTGATGTAAAAAGCAAATAAAGAAATAAATCTGATTTGACATGAAGAAGGTTGCCGGCTTTCTTTTATTGAACATGAGGTATTATTTTATTGATTGCAAGCGTAACTGACCCTGCACAACCTTTACATTTATAGTCGATCATTATTCAAATCTATAATGACCTGTTTACTGTAAGGGATGTGTTTATATAGCATCTTATGTTGAACAGTGAAGCTGTAAGAAATAAGTACGGGTAAAGACGTGGTATCGTGCTATCATACCAGTCCAGCTCTTGTTAGATGGGTAAGCTGGGTCGATTTGTCCCAAAGCATGCAGTTACATCAGGACAGCAGCTGCACCTAATTCCTGGTTCCGGGTTCTGCTCTGACTGGGCCTGTTTATGTTTAGGGCTTTGTTTTGTCCATAGCTACTAGGCCTGTTTTGTGATGGATGTTTTCTGTGTGTAGATGACATGCAAAAGTTCCTGAATGTAGCAGAGAGGCAGTACATTGTCAAACATGAACTGGAGTCCATGAGAGCCCTCAAAGATCAGCGCATTCCAGGAATTCAGGGGGACAAGGGCATTCTCAGGTCCAGACAGAACATATGTAAGTTTTCTCTTTGTGTCTGTGTCTGCGTGCGTGTCTGCTTAGACCAGGGGTTTTGCAAGCTGGT
>JAUZSU010100881.1:0-19854 GCA_034780255.1 Parotocinclus maculicauda
TTATTATTATTATTATCATCATTATTATTGTTATCATTATTATTGTTATCATTATTATTATTATTATTATTATTATTATTATTATTATTATTATTATTGTTTATGTATGAATTTGTATTGATTTGATCATTATTTATTGCTATTATTTTATTTCTTGTTTTTGTGAATGTTTCTTTTTGAGTATTATTATATTTCTTGACTTGCTGTTACAGCTCTTATTTATAATCTGTAGGAGGCTGTAGAAGAACCAGAGAATTAAAAAATGAAATAATTAAATAACTAAACGCTGCCCTTCTAGTTAGTCTCATTACGCAGAGCTAATCAAACGAAGCATCTCTTGCATCCCAGACCTGGTGGGAACTGATGCTGCTGAAGCATTAACGCCCACTCGGTCTCCGGTCGTGAGCTGATTGGAACATCATGTGTGAAAATGCGCTTCATTAGCGCAGGCGGCGATTAGACCAGAGGCCGGCTGGTGGAATAAAGAGAGAAGAAATACAGTTAGCACAGCAAGGAGAGACAGAGACAGAGAGACAGAGAGACAGAGAGACAGAGAGACAGAGAGACGAAACGAAATGTCAAGCAAAATGCCAGCGGTTATAATCTCACTCCACACACAGGCCTTACAGCGGAACAGCGAGGTCATTAACGTCCTTCCTTCAGCCCAAATTCCCTGATTTACTTAGTTAAATAATGCTGGGTTTGATCTGCGGGATTCAATAACGATTATTGATTAGGATCATCATTGATCTGGACATGGATGAAATAATCCCAAATAATCCCATTTAAAGAGAGGGGATACCATGCAGCACCTCCGTTCTCCGTTCTCTGCAGCTGGAAGACTCCGGGCGAGTCGGAACTCAAAGGCAGAACCAGAAGAGGGACCTGGCAGTTCAGAATATAAAATATTTATAATAACATGATTTATTATTAAAAATGACTTCATATCCATTCAGAAAATGTAAACTTCAGCAGCACTAGATTTGTTGTTAAGGTAAACATGAATATATAAAAAAAATACTAAAATCTTTTTTTTTTTAAACATCCCATGAGAATTCATATTTATTGTTTTGTTACTCATATTTAGATTTATTATTATTACCATATTTATTTATATTTCTATTATATTTACTGGTTTACTGTTTTATTTGTAATATATAATGTTTTGTTATTTAAATGTATTGTTTATTACTGTATTTATAATAATAATAATAATATTAAATAGCTATGATGATAATAATAATAATTTGTATTTTTATCTTTATAATAATAATATTGTAATATAATATTATAATAATAACAATGATTATATAATGATAATAATAATAATAATAATAATAATAATAATAATAATAATAATGATGATGATGATGATGATGATAATTATGATAAAAATCATAATAATAATATTAATGATAATAATAATAATAATGATAATAATTAATTATAATAATAATAATAATAATAATAATAATAATAATAATAATAATAATTATTATTATTATTATTATTAGTATATTAAATAGCTATGATGATAATAATATTAATTTGTATTTTTATCTTTATAATAATAATATTATAATATTATATTATAATAATAACAATGATTATATAATAATAATAATAATAATAATAATAATAATAATAAAAATAATAATAATGATGATGATGTTGATAATAATAATGATAAAAATCATAATAATAATATTAATCATAATAATAATAACAATGATAATAATAATAATAATAATAATAATAATAATATTAATAATAATAATATTAATCTGTATTTTTTTATTTTAAAAAAATAATGCTATTATTATTATTATTCCAATGATTATTATTATTATTTGTATATAATATTTGTTGTTAATATGTATAATTTAATAATTGTTTATAACTATACTAAAGGACAGTACTTTTTCTTTTTTTTTCCTTTTTTATCTCAGATAAAAACTTTAAGAGTGTTTGTACTTTTAGAGGAGTAACATTTCGTAGCAGAATGTTTAGTTTTAGTTCAGTTTGGGATTGAGCATGTTCTCCACCACTGGTTTCTTGTTGACTGATGTTACTGAACTTTAATCCTGCTGAGAAAATACGAGTGAGTGAGCTGTGATTCAGAGCAGGAAGTGTTGTGTATCATTAAATTATTAAAAATGTCTCATGATGCAACCTTTTACCCAACGGCAGGAGCTTGGTTCCGTCTTCATCCGCTTTAAATCATCCATGAGCAGGCGGATCAAAACATCAATCATTAAATGTGTATGAAAACGATCGAGCAATACAAGGTAGAAATCCTACAAACAAACTTTTATTTCAGGATGCAGTAGAATTCACTTTGTAATTAGAGTAAGATTATGGAAGTATCGCTGCTGATCTGATTCACGGTATCGTATCGGCGCGTCCCTAAGAGCTAACGGTGTCTATAGAACGGTGATTAAGGGATTATTTTGGACGGCGTTCTGATAACTGATGATGTGTGGAGTCGTGAAGCTCGTTCTCCTCCCTCGCCGTGTGCTTTGGTGTTAGCGAGGTCATCCATCAGTACAGGAGAGCTGTCTAAATCCCACCATCAGTCAGCGAGCCGTCATCCTGGATCAGCAGCACATGAGGAAGCCGCCAGTCCCGTTCACCTCACTGCTGCTGACCCTTCCTGCTTAAAGCTGCTGATGTGAGGTCATCCATCTCTTTGTTCTCCTCTGTTTATGGCTTCACCTATAAAGCTGAGCGCTCAGTCGATGGAGCCGATGGAGCGGCGGTGCAGTGACAGAACCATCGATACACACCTAGGAAAAACATTGAGCCTCAAACATGTCGTGTTACTGCAGCACCGGGGTTTATTGATCTGTAACGGACTGTGTTTAAAGCAATAAGAGGCCGACTCTTCACCTCAAAGCTTTACAATAACGATTCTTATAGAGGAAGCCCAGGAGAAGCATGGGCCACTCCCACTAATATTTAACTAAAAATGTATTTATAATTTATAAACAAAAGCACAACAATTATTACTCCAACTAATATGGCACTCCCACTAATAAAACAGTTTATAAATAATATATAAACATATGATATGAGATAGTTATAAATAAATAATAAAGAAATGGCAAATAAATATAAAATATTAAAAAAAAACATTTAATAAATAAAATACTGCTGCTAATAATTAAATGAGTATCACAAAAATTAAATAAAGCAAATACTTAACAAATATTTACTACTACTACTACTACTAAAACTATAATAAATTAATGGATAAATAAAATACATAAATATGGTGCTACTGCTAATGCAAATATAACATAATAATAGTATTAAACCAAAATAAAAAATAATAGGTAAATGAATAAATAAGCATAGTACTTCAGCTACTATGAATAGCAATACAATAATATTAATATAAATAATAAATAAATATGTCATAAGTAAATACAAGAAAAAAAGCAATAATAATAAGTAAAATAAATAATAAATAAAAAAGTAAATAAACATAAAATACCACTGCTAATAAAAATAATGCAAACATAATAATAATAATAATAATAATAATAATAATAATAATAATAATAATAATAATAATACATACATACATAAACAATACATACAAACATAAATAATAAATAATAAATGAAATAATGAATATACATAAAGTAATTCTACTATGATGAATATTATTAGAAAATATAAGATACAATGACAAAATTATTAACTTAGTAAATAAATACATAGCATATTTAAAAAAATATGATCATAATAATACTGGTAATAATATGAAAATCATAATAAAACACGTACTAAGACTTTATATATGACATGGATTAAAAGTACCAATAAAGAGAAAGCATATTTAAAAATAAGTATTTAATAAAGCATTCCTGTTTTTAAATTAGAGAAATAATAAGTAATGAGTTATAAAAATGACCTCTAAATGGCGATTCTGTCGATTCCTGGTGTTTTTACTCTGTGGTGATTCAGCAGGATTTGGTTTGTGTTCGTGAACCGAGCAGGAACTTAATCCTGGATCAAACGAACCGTTAATGATGTTGTTGTTCCAGATTTACGAGCTTTCATTAGCCTTCTCCCTCACTTTCTCCCATTTTAATTGCTGCCATAAAGCTCAGCTATTAGGCCTTTAGTCACCTGTGTTGATGCCGGCTGGCGATGGCTTCCTCACACGCTTATCTGCAGAGCGGTTACGCCGTCCTGGTTTTTGGCGGATGCGGTGATGGACCTCACAAAGAGTGACCTTTTAGTGGGAGAAATCAGCTTTTAATGGAGCTGACGGTGAGTGAGTGTAACTGTGCTGAAGATAGACTGGTGCAGGAGTTTTTATTTAATTATCATTTAATTAAGCCTTTGAGACGGTGTTCAACTTAAGGGTGTTCAACACCCCAGTAAATCACAGCATGGGCCAGAGTACAACTTAAGCTTAAAACAAACCAACAAATATTAGTGAAAAACATTTTGGATGAACTTTATTTGATTTAAGCAAGCTGCAATTCACACCACCACCACCAGAGGCAGTGTGGAACAATTACAAATGAGGGGTGTGGCTTAAAGACACCTGTAAAGGTGATGCTCAAAACTTCATATAAAGGATATTTAATACAGATGTGGTTTTGGGTTGTAGGTAATGAGAAATAATAATACAATAAATATCAGGCTGTGTGGAGTTGGTATGTTCTCCCCTCTTTGCGGGAGTGACAGAATCCCACGACGTATAATAATAATGGGGAAATAATAGAAAAAAACTAAAAGGGGGAAAAACTGATTGCTCTGTAACGGGGCGAGAGGTAGGAACCCTAACAAAACATTTTTTTTAAAAGGTACCAATATTTCAAAAAAACAACTGAAAGTACGATTACTTTAACCCAAATATTTGCAAAAATAAAAGAAATAATATTTTCCCACAAGCGCAAAAAAACCCGAAATCCTAAGAATACAAAAAGTATTCCTATAAAATTATTTAATTTCAGAAATCCTTTTTTTAAATGTTTTTCTAAAATTATTCATCTAAAAAAAACCCAGAATTATTGTTTTAATTACAAAAATATTTTTTCTGTAAAAAAGTGTACTCATTATAATTAACCAAAATAGTTATAAAAAGAAAAAATATTTTATGATTTTATTTCTTTTTATAAATATTTTGGGTAATTAAAATGAGTATACTTTTTTACAGAGTAATTATTTATATTCATAAATCCTTTTTTAAATATTTTTTATGTATTTCTAAAATGTTGAAATATTTCAAAAAAGGGTTTTACTTGAATAAAAATAAATTTGATTATTCTTTCACAGAAAATAGAAAAATACTCGTCCATGATAAAACAATTCTACAAATAATGATCAATTTAATACAATAAAATAATATAAAAATGTTTTATTTTAATTTTAATATTAAATGTTAAATGTATTTTCATTTAAAAATTATTTAACACAATTGTAAAATTATTTAAATTAAATTCATTTTTAAAATATTGCCTAATAATAATAACAACAACAATAAAAATATTAATAATAATAATAATAATAATAATAATAATAATAATGATAATAATAATAAAATTTTAAAATAATATTCTTTTTAAGTATAAAATGAAAAAAAAACCACAAACATTCTTAAAGTATTATAAAATATTAACAAAAATGATAAATTATGATAATTTGAACCCAGACATATAAAATAGGAGAAATATACCTAGATCTTTGTTTCTTTTCGTATCTTATCGTAGGCATTCCAATTCATCTTATACAGAGTGATATGGAGTTAAGATCCATACAGGGTGTTGTTTTATGAACCTATCGATGAATGAGTCTGGACCTCACAGTGGGCTTATGGGTAAGAAAAGGGTCAATAAGTCTCCATTAAGAGTGGAGCAGATGAGGGAGGCTGTAAATAAAGATAACAGAGACTCTGCTGAAGGACTGGACACTTTTAATTTGGAGATGTGTAAAAAGAGAACGATGGCTATAAGATTTGGACAGGAGGTCCAGGAGGTCCAGGAGGTCCAGGGTAAGGACTGTAATCATAATCAATTGCAGAACGAGGCACAATCTTTTAGTATTTTACTTTTCTAGAAGCGAAGGAAAGCTTTGTATTGATCCCAAACAGCAACACAAGTTCATCCAGAGCACAGAGGTGATGAGAGATCATGATCAGTTCTATTAATTAAAAAAAAAGATTCTGAGCTGTTCTGTTAAACATCAGGCACCAATGCCAACGCCAACACCCATGTCCAGTGACACCAGAACTTCTCTTATAACGAGGACCTATTCAGATCTGCCCATGGTAAATGGAGGTGCCAAAACTTTTGTTCATCTGGATTACGTTTAAGATTTTATAAATTTTATTGATTTATTTAAACAGTTCAATAACATTAAAGTTGAATAGAACAATATGTTTTAAACAAACAAAAAAAAAAAATTATGTATCATATATATGAATAAGTGTCTCCAAAATATTTATCTAATTTTTAAAAATATTTTTTTAAAGATTTTCTGTTTGAATAAGTATTGAAAATTTGGCTGAAAAAAAAAAAGAAAAGAAAAAAATATATATATATATTACACAAATGTGCCAAATCATACATATATTTTTAAATATATAAATCACATACGTTTATATTTTCTTTAATAAAAAGGTGTACTTTTTATAATTATAATCTAAATTACTTTCCAATACTTAATTTAAGTGTTTAAGTTATTTAAACAGTACAATAATAGGTAAGTGGCCAGCTCTGGAATAC
This sequence comes from Parotocinclus maculicauda, assembly GCA_034780255.1. Classification (NCBI taxonomy): domain Eukaryota; kingdom Metazoa; phylum Chordata; class Actinopteri; order Siluriformes; family Loricariidae; genus Parotocinclus; species Parotocinclus maculicauda. Next base: position 6,744 of record JAUZSU010100881.1, read on the forward strand.
ACGACTTAAATGAGTAAATACGTTTTCATCAAGTCAAACTTTATATTAAAAATAAAATAACTCCTCATTATTAAAAAAATAATAATGCTTTTTGCAAATCACATCTCCAAAATATGATAAACAGCAGAGTTTTATCAGGAACGTCTCCATTAAACTGGAACGGTTCCTTGGGGCCCGGTTGCCAGATTGATCACCCATTGAGCATTTATGGGAGCAGCTATGAGTGTGCAGGATCTACAGGAACATCTGTAACATCTGTGGGTAAATGTGGGACAGGATAGCATACAGAACCTGTTATATCATCATCTTCTATCCAGACCAGAGGTGGATTAACATGGGAACTAGAACCTCCTTATAATGGTAAAGTTTCCCCCGATAAACTCAAATATTATAATAAATAAATCATCATTACACATTAATACAGATAAAGATTCATTCCATCACAACCACTCCCTCCGGATGAGATATTCAATTGTTTATTTGTTTATTTATCACACGCGTTATTAACTCATTTACTAAGTCAATCTGCAGCACTAATCAGGGAATGACCCGAGTCCCAAGAGTTGTGACGTAATTGTTCTTGCCTCCCTCTCTCTCTCTCCCTCTCTCTCTCTCTCTCTCTCTCTCTCTCTCTCTCTCTCGCGGTCCCTCCCCTCTCTCCCTCTCTCCCTCCTCCCTCCTCCCTGATCTCCATCCTCCCGTTAGTTCGTCCTGTTCGCTCTGCACCGACCTTCTCCTCAGCAGCGCGCGCTCTTTCTCTCGGATATTTTTGCACCGCGCGCTCGTTGTTCCTCTTTGCTTTCCGTGCTCCCGAGCATGATCGGAGTCGCTGCGGAGTCGCTTCTGAATCTTCCTCCTCCTCCTCCTTCTCCTCCTCCTCTTCCTCTTCCTCTACGTTTCTCCGGCGTGACCCTGGCGCACGGATCTGCCCGCGCAACTTTGGCACGGATGCATTAAAACAAAAACGCACCGTCCTGGAGCGAACCGCGGGAGTGGAGCACAATCAGGTGAGCGCCTGGATGCAGCGCGTGCGTGCGTGAGCGAGTGAGCGCGTGCTGGGCTACTTGTGCGCGCACTTTGCTCTTCCGTCAGGCTTTAATCAGGTGCGCGACGCGTGACGCGCGGGCGTTAGAGCCGCAGAGAGCGCATCTGCTTTCCGTCCACGTAGCGCGCGCTCCCTGCACAAACTTCTTCACCCGTGCTCGCTCGAGCAGCTCGTCTTGTACCTTCTGTCCGTTCCTCTCACTCTCTCACTCTCTCACTCTTTTACGCGCTCGCGCTTTCTTAAAACCAGTGTAAACTCGTTTGTATCGACGTCTGTAACCCGAGAGCCCACGCGTGACAGAATCGCTTGTTGGGACTTTAATGCATGCTGGCTGCGCGCGTGTCGGGCTGCACTGCGCACGCGATGTTTATGCATCTGGAAAGAGAGAGAGAGTGTGTGAGAGAGAGAGAGAGTGAGAGAGAGAGTGAGAGCATGCACGCGGAACGGAGCGCAGATTGCACAGCTCAGCGCTGAGAAAGAGTTCACTTTGCACCGTCGCGCGCTCTGACCAGTAGGAGGCGCTCTGGTACTTTTGGGCTCCGGTGTCACGTTTGACTTTGAAGGCTCGGTAATTGAGTGATTATGATAAGATGCTTCCCAAAACATGTGGCCACGAGCGATGGTGGTGAACACCTGCGCCAGGCTGCCCATCGATCCGTTTGGTTTGGGATGGGATTTATTTAGGGAAGGGGGGCACCATGGCCTCGATTTGAGGCCGAAACACATGTTTACAAAACTCAAAGCTTTTGCATTTTTATTTCTGGGTTTGTGCTGAATTTGGGAGCACATTCCTCCCTCGGTTTGGTTTCTGTTTTTTATTTTGAGACCCTAGATCTAATTTGCATTTGTAAAACAAACAACTGAAAGTGCGTTCAGATCCTAACGGGCTGTTAGACTTGGGTAATTTGGAGAAAACACGACCACAACGATGGAAATTATAAAACTTAATGATAAAGCTTTTATCCACAAAGGAAATCCAACACAGTGTGGCCAAAGATGGAACAATAAAACATGGGAAGGTTATAAAATAAAAATGGGTCTGTATGTTATTATGGGTTATTTTTTATTAGTGTATTCTCTTTTACATTAAGCTCTATATATTGTTTATTAAAACTAAGTCTTTAGGTTATTTACTTTCTTAATTCTCACATGGAACATCTTTGAGTCTCGGTCCTTATAACGGTTAGGGATTTTCCTTGCCACTGTCGCCTTAGGCTTGCTCAGTAAGGGCTGTGGATCTGGATAACAGAGATCTAAAACGTGTTATAGAAATAAGTCCGACTTTGACTTTTGACTTTGTATGAAACCGATATTGAGCCGTGATCGATCCCAAAACGATCCAATTTCCTTATTGGTTTATGATCTGTTAAAGGTTAAACTCCTGACCTTAACAGCCAGCACAGGGTAGATTTAGGATCCTGTGAAGACCTTTCTCATCTCAAGTGATAGGAAATAAGCGAGTGATGATGCATCATGCTCAACGACAAGACCAAACAGTCCAGAAAGCTGCCAAAGCGACCTGTCCACCATGACCAGAAGCAGCTTAATGTGGAATGTTGTTTTTGTTAGTCACACCAACAAGTCACGAAGATCATAGCGTTATAAAAACCAGAGGAGGAGCACCGAGGTGAATTTGGCTTTCCAGTTTGGTTTGATGAGGTTTATTTTACGAGGTCGGGTTGTTCAGCTGTGAAACATCAGATCTTTGTGTCGTATTTATGATTTGGTTATAATCTACAAAGCAGGAGAGTTTGGGGAACATCTGAATGTGGTGACAGGGTCCAGGAACCTCGTGTGAATAGAACAGGGTGGGAAACAGAGACTTTAAGAATGATTACACATTTTATACAACAGCAAATCAATCCTCATTCTTCTCCAAACTGTAGAAATAACCCTCCCATTAGGATTAAACACATATTCCATTATTATACTATCCAAATTCATTCTGTTACCCCTCCAGCTTTTTATTCTGCTTTCAAATTTTCTGAGCTCACAGAACAAAAAACACCCGCGTGCTTCATTTGTTCTCTTTCATCTTCCTAATGGCTCTAATTCTCTCGGGTGGGGCTCCTCTCCAGCGGCGCTCCAGACCACCTCCAACACTTCGCTTTGGGGTTTGTGGTGACCATTTTGGTTTCTGCACCTTTCGTCGTTACTTCTCTGAACACAAAAAACAAGAAACGTGGATCCATTCTGGTTCAAAACCAGAAGCAGAGAAACATTTGGACCAGTTTTTGGAGTGTGTAGGTCACACTGTTCTCTGGTGGATTCAAATCAGAAGCTCCGGGCGTAGAAGAAGTCAAATGTATTTCTGTAGGACTTTTTATAACGGAGCATCGTCCCAGAGCAGCTTTTATAATATTATATGATCTTAAAAGGCCAATCCCAAATTGAGCAAGCCTAGGCTGACAGTGGCAAGGAAAAACTCCCTAAATAGTGCAAAAGGAAACCTTGGAAGGATCCAAGACTCAAAAAGGGACCGACCTCCATGGGTCTAGATATTAATTAAATAGTTGTTAAATAGGTTGTAGTTAGAGTAAAATTAAGTAAATTTGAATCAATAATCACATTTTTGATGAACTTAGATCTCCAGGTTTGGAGTTGAGCTTTATTGAACCTCCTCACCCGCACATAACTCACCTTGGTTCCACATATTAAGCCTCCTTGGTTCGTATCCCGCCTCTGTCAGGGCTCTTGCAGACTTTGGGTTTCCCTGTGCATATGCTGTCTCTGCTTTGCTTCTGTCTGCTTCATTACTGTTTGTGTTCCGCCTCATCAGAGGCTTCTGTTGTTTTTGAGACTCAGAGCTCCTTCGTGCCAAAAGGGCAGGCCTGTGGTACCCCGGGTACCAAAACAAGGACACTTTGTTTTTATATAGCACCTCTCATAGGAAGACAATTAAAATTTATGCTGCTTGGAATAAAAAAACACGTTTAACGTAAAATAATCAGATATGATGGGGTGGCACGGGGGCACGGTGGGTGGCACGGGGGCACGGTGGGTGGCACCGCCACCTCCCAGCAAGAAGGTCCTGGGTTCAATCCCAGGGTGGAGCATCCTGGGTCCTTTCTGTGTGGAGTCTGTATGTCCTCCCCATGTCTGCGTGGGTTTACTCCCGGTACTCCGGTTTCCTCCCACAGTCCAAAGACATGCGTGTTAGGTTAATCGGTGTCTCTAAAGTGGTCCTTAGTGCGTGTGCCCTACGATGGATTGGTTCCTGCCCTTGGCCCAGAGTTGCCGGGTGGGCACCGGCTGGCCTGTGACCCCGTGTGGATTATAATTTGGAAAATAATGGATGGATATAATGAGAAAGATAATAAACAAGGGACGATGCAATCAAATAATATAGCAGTGGAACCTTGATCAGTTCAGACTTTGGTTTGTTTGAGTTTATTTATAAATAAAACGCTCCATCATGTGAGCCTTCTGAAACCGATTAAGTCCAAATTTTTTGGGGACACTTAACGTTCCCTTTAATACATCAGGGGCAGGTGTTGAGCTGGGGTCGGTTCAGGGTCAAGAGTATCTGTTTTTTCAAAAGTGGGATTGAAAAAGGATATTGATTTTTTTTTGGCTTCCAGTGGCCGTGGCTCGGTGCCTGCCCTGTAGAGAAGCGCCTGCTTTTGCCAGAGCCCCTCACATTTAGGGAAAGAGGGGCTGCATGAAGGTTTTTGGGTGGGTGTGACCCATGTGTTCTATAAGAACAACCCTTTCATCCTGTACCAGCACCATTTATACATTTCTTCCGTGCCATTTCCAGTCGTAATAACAGCGTAATGAGCGATAAATCAGCTTTTTTCTCGTTATTAGTCGTTAAGCATTGATGCATGATCTCCACACTAGTACCGGTCGCTCTTCTCACCTCGCCGTGAAAATCACCTCCCGATTTCACGCCGAACTAAATGCCAAGGCTAGCTCGAGGCGAACACCTGCCTGGGCGTGACTCCATACACACCGTGTACGAGTGTGCGGAGGGGCTTAATGATCACCCGAGTGATGGATTGACTGCTACCTGCTGCCGCTCTGAAGCCGGACGGAAAAGTGGGTTCATTCAGAGACGGCGAGCCGGAGAAGACCAGCCGAGGTGCTTCGGCGTCATCCTGAATATCAACGAGCGCCCCGGCTTGGCAGAGCAAATAATAAGCGCTGTCTTCCGCTGGCAGGAGGCGTCGGGTTTGTGAAAGGGACGGCGGGTGCAGCTGGAGGACTTGGCGTTCCGCGCCGATGTTCTTTCATTGTGTGTTATGTGGGTTTACGGTGGAGACCTCGCTCGGTTCTTGACGTGCATTGCAGATCAATGTTTGGTCCGATTCGCGTCTCTGGAAGGTTGAGGGATGATGGGACGGTTTGGTAATGATGATACTGTTCTTCTGAACTGGTTCAGGGGCCGTTATTACGTCGTTACTGGGCGCTGAAGACTTGCAGGGACGTATGATCGTTCCTCAAAGGTTCCTCGGAGAGTACGTAAGGACACCTGGCTTCATCGATCCTTATCCTAACTGACCCTGGGGAGCTGAGTGTGTGCTCATGTCCTGTCAAATGATACCTCACAATATTCGACACCCTTCAGCATATCATCAGCATCTCCAGTGGCACCAGTGGAAAGAGAAAAAGTCCTGCAGAATGCATTGTACAAAGAGGAACCAGTCTGGAGTAGATCACAATTTTTGGTCGGTTTCTTCTGTCTTTGAGTAAAAAGGCTTGCCATTTTTGGAGCGTCGCAACACGTCGAGTACTTAGCACCTTTGTACCCCCATCCGCTTCGTCCTGGCACTCCTTGGCTGTAAAGAAGCATTTGTAGTATCAAAATAAGGATTTGTTTTATGAATTGTTTAATCAGTAATAGTTTTATACACCGTCGTACCATTATCCATCCAAAGGCAGGTTTGTCCCTCTAGAAATCCAAACCATTTGTTTTTAAACCCTGATCATCCTCGTTGGAAAATTAGGTCAGCACTGGGTCACCTACCTTCCACAGGTCCTTAGAATGTTTCTGTATCCATTCAGGACGATATTTATAGGTTATGAGGTTTCGTTTGAACAGGAAAGGGACTTTAGGGCTTTCAGAGGGATCTTCAGGTATAAATTCTAATGCGAAGGTTTAATGATTTAAAAGGAGTCGATCCAAAGAGCAGCATTCATGCAGCACATCTTGGCCGGCGTCCATGCTCTTCAGGAAAGGTCTATCCTGTAGAAAGGTGAAGCGAGGGAATGCTCACACTCTTATGTCGTTCTGTGTGAACGCAACAACAACTAGGAGCAGGGCTGTTGTGTTCCAAATATTTCTGTGGAGGTCTTTCAAAGAGCACAATGTTCTCCTGAGGAACCTAGATGATGTTCAATGTTATGCTGTTGAAAGAGGTTTAACCATGAGTTCATCATATTAAACATTTTTCTTGTGCTGAAGGCACTGACATGGCAACCCAGGAGTGCAGCTCGTGTTTTACCTGGTAGTCCAATCCGTTTTGGGATATTTAGTTCCTAAAAAGGTTCATCAGTCGCCGTTGGAGCTGTTTCGGTGAAATCAATCGACATGTACAAAAGCCAGGGTGAGGTTTGAACGTTCTTGTATGTCGTGTGTTTTCTGCTTTTGACCCTTTTGGCTTTGGTTATTCTGGTAACCGATTCTTGCTCTTCATCCTTTTGGTTGTCGTCTGTTCGTGCCTCGTCTCGTTTCCCGTTTTTGGATCTCGATTGACGACGATAAGGCTTTCTTAGAGTGTTTAAAGACCTTAAAAAGGAAACACCACAAAGAGAACACTGCAAACAAGACAGCACCAAAAATCCCAATCCCAGAACAAAGCCAAAACATTATCCGAAAGTGAGACTAACCCAATTCCTCTCAGGTAAGAAGCAGAGATAAGGCGTTATTAATCCCAAATGGATGACGTCCGTTTATTAAGAGAACTTGTATTGATTGATTTGGTAGCTGAGCTTCATTTTCCACTCCATCGCCTCCTAAATGTGCAGCGTAAAAACGGTGGACTTATTTAATCCTCTGTAGGAGGTAATGCAGATGCACGGTTCTATTTCGGTGCAGTAAGACCGTTCCTTCCTCTCCGATTCTAATCCTGTAACTTGAGATTGGACGAGTCAGCAGGAAACTCAGCTTCCTGCTGAAGTCGGAGGGTTGGGAGGGGTGTCGCCGGATCAAATGGTAAATAAATCATCCTGAACGCTTGCAAAATTAATTAAGACAACCAAATCAATTCGTCATGAGCTCACCATGATGCGTCTTCCTCCCGAAGCTCATGCAAACGAGATAATAAAACGGGATTTATTAGTGGCAGTGGATTCGGGAGTGGGAATGGGGCTCATCGTCATCCAGGGAATTCTCCTGTGGTTGTGAAGCTTAGGAGCTTAATAATGTGGGAGGGGCGAGAATCCTAAACATACATGTAGCACCACTCAGGTCCACTGGTTCTTTATATTAACTGGTCTGGTTCTGGTTCTGGTTCTTTATATTAACTGGTCTGGTTTTGGTTCTGGTTCTTTATATTAACTGGTCTGGTTCTGGTTCTGGTTCTGGTTCTTTATATTAACAGGTCTGGTTTTGGTTCTGGTTCTTTATATTAACTGGTCTAGTTCTGGTTCCGGTTCTTTATATAAACCGGTCTGGTTCTGGTTTTGGTTCTGGTTCTTTATATAAACTGGTCTAGTTCTGGTTCCGGTTCTTTATATAAGAAGTCTTGTCCTGGTTCTTTTTTTGGTTATGGTTCTTTATATAAACAGGTTTGGTTCTGGTTCAGGTTCTTCATATAAACAGTCTTCTTTATATTAACAGATCTGGTTCTGGTTCTTTATATTAAGAGATCTGGTTTTGGTACTGGATCTTTATATTAAGAGGTCTGGTTCTGGTTCTGGTTTTGCTTCTGATTGTTTATATTAACAGGTCTGGTTTTGGTTCAGGTTCTTTTTATTAACTGGTCTGGTCCTGGTTCTGGTTTTGGTACTGGATCTTTATATAAACCGGTTTGGTTCTGGTTTAGGTTCTTTATATAAACATGTCTGGTTCTGGTTCTTTATATAAACAGGCTTGGTTCTTTATATTAACTGGTCTGTTTCTGGTCCTGGTTCTGGTTCTGGTTCAGGTTCTTTATATTAACTGGTTTGGTTCTGGTTCAGGTTCTTTATATAAACAGTTTTCTTTATATTAACAGGTCTGGTTTTGATTCTGGTTCTTTATATTAAGAGGTCTGGTTTTGGTACTGGATCTTTATATAAACCGGTCTGGTCCTGGTTCTGGTTTTGGTTCTGGTTCTTTATATTAACAGGTCTGGTTTTGGTTATGGTTCTTTATATTAACTGGTCTTGGTTCTGGTTCTGGTTCAGGTTCTTTATATAAACAGTTTTCTTTATATGAACAGGTCTGGTTTTGGTTCTGGTTCTTTATATTAAGAGGTCTGGTTTTGGTACTGGATCTTTATATAAACAGGTTTGGTTCTGGTTCTTTATATTAACTGGTCTGGTTTTGGTTCTGGTTCTGGTTCTTTATATTAACAGTTAGTTTTGTACAGTGTTTTTTAAAGTTAATGATTAAATATGTAATATGTAATGTCAGTAGGAGTTCCGGTTCTGGTTCCTCCTCTATCATTATGTGCACATTGCAGGAGAATAAACTAAATGATTGGAGTTTCTGTTCCTGCATTTTAAATAGAAATTTCTCCCCTAATGTGATGATCTGCTGATCTTCTGATCATCCCTCTCAAATCTTCTGACCTCTTCTCCTTCCACACTCGACTGAGCACGCTCCAATAAGAACCAATCAGGTTCTCTGTACAGCACCTTGTTTCTGAACGTTCTAGAGATGATTCCACTCTGTTTCCACGTGCAGAATTGTCCTTTTATAATTAGGTCATTAAAGGGTCGAGTGCCGGGCCGGTTGGACCACCACTCGGGTTTGTATGACAGATTGAGCAAACCAGGCCTCTGATCGATGGTACAACGGCCCACCAGCTGCTTCTCCATCCTCCTGCCCCGAACCAGGAACCAGGACACTGTGATTATTAATAAACAAAGACAACCTGTGGATGTGGGAAGCGGGTGGCAGTAGAGGGCATGGTGCCAGCTGGCTCGGGCTCCTTCCACCATGGCGCCTCGTCTTCACCGCACTAGCCAGACACCTGACAAATGAAAGCACGCCGCGCTCACGGATTCCTCACGTTCCCCCGGGCCGGCCAATCACGGGCCTGCATCTAGCTCCGACTAAAAAGGAGTTAGTAATATATCCTAATGAACGGGATTTATTTATTTATTAGATTTTATATATATTATAATCTAATTTTGATCTTCGCTGTCAATCCTAAAAACATAAACATGGACTAGAAATACTTATCAGAGAAAACGAGTAAAAATCAAATGAATTCATAATAAAACAACAAAAAAAGGGATTAAAATTAAAACAATATTATAAATTATAGAAAAAAAAGCTAGCTAAACAGTAAATAAATTTTAAACTATTGTTTAAACAGTGAATTATTGTTAATAGTAGTAGTAGTACTAATAATAATAATAATAATCATAATAATAATAATAACATGGAAAGGAATAAAAGACAAAGTTTGTAAAGATAAAAATGGTCAGATTTCAGTTAAATCATTATAAACTATAAACGTCCTTTTCAACAATTGAAGGAAAAATAAATAGAAACATAAACATTAATGTAAATAAATATTTTTTTTAGGAGCCCCAGTTAAATACTTATGGAGCACAAATAAATAAAATAATAAAATACAATTTTATTTCATACGTACTATTAAAATATTATCAATAAGATTGAAATGATTGAAAAATTACAGAGCTAAAATAAATAAATAAATAAATAAATAAATAAATATAAGATTTGTAAGTGTCCCAATGTATTATTATTATTGTTATTATAATAATAACAACAATAATAATAATAATAATAATAATAATAATAATAATATTTTTTTTGTTGTTGTTGTTATTAATATTATTATTATTATTATTATTATTGTTATTATTATAACAATAATAATAATAATAATAATAAAAGTCTTTGGGTGTTGTTGTTTTTGTTGTTTTTGTGGTGTTTGTGGTTGTGTTTGTGGTTGTGTTTGTGCATTAGGATCTCCTTTTTCCTAACCTGTTTGTAATGAGTGCAGATAGAGGAATCCCTGCTTTATCTGGATTGATTTGGTTATGATGTGTATGAGATGCTGCTGCTCGGCGGTTTAATTGGTTGAATTAATGCAGGCTGCTGGCTGAATATGAAACAGCTGCTTATCAGCTCCTTCTGATTGGAGGAGCCGGCCGGGTGAAGCCCTCGAACCGAACGGAGGAGCTTCAGAGAAACGTGACTCTGCATAAAGCTGCTGCTTTTGAAGCCATCCTCCACCACTTCCTGTTTCACTAAAAGGTACAAATAGGAGGACCAAATTCCCTTAGGACTAAAGAATCTGAATTAGTGTGATGGGAGAGCGTATTACATTACGTACATTCACCCACTAACCACCAGCACCGACACAGGAAGAACATGCAAAATCCACACTTGCTCCTAATAGTCAGGATGCTCCTTTTTTGTCTTCGGTCCGAAAACGATCAGTAATCCCGATTGGTCTGGGCACGATCCACGTTTCCATGGTGATAGCTGATCCTAAATGGCTTCAAGTGGGCGGAGCTTGTGGACGTGTTTACCATGAGGCTTGTTTTTACAGTAAGTAAAGTTTTAAGTGGTATTTGTGAATGTAAAGGTTTAAGCGTGTGGTTCGGGTGGTATATCGGTGCTGATATGATCCAGAGTATCGAATCGGGTCACCTCTACCTAAATGGGAGTTGGTTTTGTTAAATCGCCGTGTTTACACACCTGTAAATGAATTTTGTTGGAAATCCTGCACGCTTTCCACTCGTCGAGCTTCCTCTCTCTCGGTGTATGTGCTCAGGTCTTGATCTTTCATGTTCGTGCTCGGGTTCGAGTTACGCTTCTAAGCATGGCAGGGCTTCTTCTGATGAAGTCCCTGAGCGAGTGGTACGGGAGCTGCAGCAGCAGCAGATGAATAGCTGGAGTTAAAAGCGAGCGAACCCCGGTGAGATCTGCACTGGGTGACGTGGGGGCGCTCGATTCACCTGTAATTACCCGCCGCTGTTTCCTGCGTCTCGGCCCCCGCTTCCTGAAGGATGGGAGCAGCCATTCTTTAATCCTGTCACTTCCTGCGAGTGTGGAATCGAGAGGTCGGGGATGCCTATTAGGGGAGAGAAATGGAGCCCACTTCTCTTTCTGCTCTCCTTTCGGTCCTTCCGAACGCCTTGAGGGATGAAGGAGAGAAAATGGAGGGACGGAGGGAGGAGGATGAGCAGAAAGGCGAGCTAAAAGCATGCCTAATGCCTCTGAGACTGTCTGTCGGAGGCGGGTCGATGGGGGAACACCGGCGTACGATCGTTAGCGGTGGAGAAAGTGATGCAGGAGGGCGCCGAGCTTCGGGAGGCCTGGGGCGAGCCCGCTACGTCGAGGCGCCATTATATCAGGATTAGCACGATTGATTATTTACGGGATATTACGGCCCGCAGATAGACACGCTCACTTAGCGCTTTAGAAACTTAGAGAGAGCTTTTTCCCACTTCTCCAGCAGGACAGAGGCCTTTAGGGAGGCAGAACGGCAGAACGGACGCTGCCAAACGCAAACGCGAATAAATAAACGTCTCATCGCAGGGCTGCGTTTTATTTCCAAACCTGAAATATTTCTTATCGAAAAAGTTAAACTTTATGATTTGTAATCTATTTTTAATGGTTTAATGTTTCAGCTTTGTTTCTCGTTCCATCGGCTTCTCTTTTCTTTCCTTCTCTTTTTGTTTCTGTCTTTTATCTTTTATTTTTCCATGTTTTCCCTTCTTTCTTCACGATATAAGATTGGAATCCTCTATAATATAATAACAGGTCATTTTTTTTCCTTTTTTCTCTTCCTTTTACTCTTGTTTGTTTGTTTTATGTTTATTTTTCTCCCTTTTATAACCTTCTGATGATTCTATTCTTTCTTCTCTTCCTTCTGTCCTGTTCTTCCTTTCCTTCTTTTCTACTTTTTAGACCTTTCTGACTTCTCCTATTTTCTATTTCTTTCTTCTTTATTTTCATTTCATTCTCCATTTCTTTTTTATAATAATATCTCTTTAGATGGAGCGCTGTATCTCGGACCCAAATACCTGCTAATAAAAGTCAGGATTGAGTTTATAATTCTTTAACGTCGGTTGTTCGTCTCTGTGTCTCGGGCGCTTAACATGTTCGTGTTTAGGGAATGTTTGGAAGTTTATTAGGTGGTTGGGAACAATAACGCGTTAATTGCGGTGTGTGAGGCTGTGTGTGTTCGAACCGGAGTTGCTCGGGGCCTGGTGGTTCCCCCTCGGTGTAGAACATCATGTTAAACCTCTGATAAGCTTTTTCTTATTCATCTTCGCTCTGGTTCGTCCCATAAGTGTGCCGCTCAAAGGCAGTGCATTTTTATGCCAAGCATTAACACACACACACACACACACACACACACACACACACACACGTAAGCGCCAAGGAGGCTCCGGCCAAAATAGCGGCGGTTCCTCGGTGACGTGAGCAGTTGTGCTGATGGAGCGCTCAGCTATGAGAGCTGATTTAATGGAGTCGTGTTCGGATAAATCGTTACCTTCCGGAATGCTCTTATGCATTTTTCCGAGCTAATCTGCTGTTTACGCCGCGACGCACAAACAAATCAACTCGCTTCAATCGAACGTGAAAATTGAGCGCAGGAGTTGAAATCCTGCGTGATCCTGAGCGGCTCGTACGCCTTCCCTTTCCTGTAACGGTGGAGCCGTGTGAACGTGGGGGTGCTGGAAGCTGGCTAGCGTTTGATGATTTGGCAGATTCGGAGGAAGAAACGACGCCGAGGTTTTCCCTCCTGGTGCAGTGTCAGGCATCAAATGTCCATGATGCAACATGGTGGAAATCCGTGTCAGCATCGAGTTTGACGAGCGAGAGCTCCAGCTCAAGCCCGACACACACACACACACACACACACACACACAGGGTCACTAAAGGAGTCTTCCATGAGGCTTAAATTCACATTGTTTGCATCCATC
>JAUZSU010100992.1:0-19854 GCA_034780255.1 Parotocinclus maculicauda
AGACTGCTGATGAACTTTTAGTCTCGGGCTCGCGTGCACTGCTGATGACAACCGGTTGATGGGGCGTCGCAAGCCTTCTAACTGCCATTTCCCGAGTGAAACTTTTTAAATTGAGGACAGGTTTATAGCGTCTCGCACGCCTTCTTCACCATTTCCGTTTGGGTTAGTATAGGGGGAATTAACTGCGCTCTGCCCGCACGCTTCAGTGCTCAGCCTCGGAGCCTTCACACACCCGTTTGGTGTAGAATTCGGGCGCAGAAACGAGCAGTTTGGTCGGCGAGCGGCCTGTTTCATCTGAGCCATGGGTTGTACGGTGAGCGCCGAGGACAAGGCGGCCGCCGAGAGGTCGAAAATGATCGACAAAAACCTCCGCGAAGATGGCGAGAAGGCGGCGAGAGAGGTGAAGCTGCTGCTGCTTGGTAAGTCGAGGCACGCGTTACCGTTTTCTGGGCAACTGGAGCAGTATTCGATGAACAGTCTCTGTATAAGCTCTTTATAAACCTACCTACACAGTTCATTAAGCAGGTAGTGTCTGCAACTATTAATTATTTAAACAAATAGTGGGCGACATGTTAATGATGTATCGTGATACTTGACATTTTTACGGTATGCACGATTCCCGGCGTTATTGCTAACCCAATATTGAACTGCATTAGCTCTCACGTGCAGTATTTTCTTTTCGACGTTTTCAGAAAATCGTTTAGAGTAAGATCGTGATAATTTGGAAAGTCCTCAGAGCGTCTTAAGTTTAATGGCAGGGTAAGACAAACATCGTTATATTTATTTTAATTCAGTAATTTAACCCCATAATGTTTCCAACAATATTAATGGTAATGATCAGGTTAATAAAACAAGTTACAAGTTCATCCGTATTGTTCTTCTGACAAACCTGTAAATCGTGTGTGTGTGTGTGTGTGTGTGTGTTGGGGGGGGGTATTTATTATGTTTAAGTGTATGAAACAAATAAATACCTCTAAGCTGTACTCATCTATACTGCTTACAAATATTAAGATGATGAAAGGCCCCCTAATTGTGTGAGCAGTGAGTGTAATTAATAATGTTTTCGTAAACTGTCTACTTGTTTTTGTTTTCTTAGCTGGTTGCTTTCGATAATTTAAGTACAGGTGTGCACCGTTTAATGTCCATCCGATCAATGCCCATTTGTTTTAAAGGCTGAGGCCTTAATAATTGTAATTGGAAATAAAAATCTGTCTTATGAATCTGTCTAAATGACACAAATCTAGCGTGAACGAACCCTTATGACATCTGCTGACAAAAAAAGATAATCTCAGTCTCGAAAGACAAAGAAACATGGAATTGTTCTACTTCCTTTTTCGCTTCCCTTAGATGTTACATAATTTATAAAAGCTACACCAAGAATTGCTGTATTGTACAGTACTATAGTATACAGCTCACAAAAATGAGGGGATGTTTCATAATGAAATATCCTATAATTTTTGTCAGCAATGTATATTACTATTATTATTATTAGTAGTATTATTATTATATGTTGTTTCAAATAATCCACTGTGAGATCTAACTTATGTAACTTGATTCTGTGAAACAGCCTTTAAAAGTTAGTTAATACTTAATACTGCATTTACCTTGCACATTGAGTGATAAGAATTTTTTCGCGTAGTATTGTGAAATAAGTCCTTGTTTATATGACAAGCAATTTGAACACTGTGCTACTGTAGGGGTGTCAGGCAGTGCTTGTTGGGTGATATCTTGAGACCCCATTTACACAATATCAATTCAGGTGTTTTGAGTGAATTCAGATAAATGAACCCAAGAAAAATTTCTATATACTGTCAATGTTTACGATAAATATTTGATTGGATTATAGCCACATATTAAATAAATTTAATTACATTTGTCTGTCCAGGATGCGTCTGACTACCAAAACCTGCCTAATATTTTACAACATGGCACACGTCGCCAGACAACAGTAACGAACATTTGGCACTGGCAAATGAAATTTGGACAGAATGAACTTTAGTACGATTATTACACACCAATTTTCACTTCCCTGTCTCGTGCCCGCTTGGCTGCACAGCTGAATTAAATATTTTCAACAGTCACTTTCTTTGATGCATTATCTTCTTAAGATGGCGCCTTTTTTCCAATACATTTATGCTACAATAATTTTTTACAAGTTAAAAGATTTAAACTACAAAGGAAGTGAGTGATCTGGTGTTATGAGCTGATTTATGTTGTATCAAATCAAATTTTGTTGTGGCTGACTTTAGACAGATTTGATTATTAAGCAGGGATACCAGTATTGTATATCTGGTCCAATACTGTGCTCACGTATTAGTAACTTGGCCCCCGATTCCAATTTACAGCAATGTAACATCGAGCAGCTACTAGGTGAAGAAGCAGTGTCAGCAGTTTGGAAATATATTAGCATATTTGAATGTTTAGCTTAGCTGAATATTAAACGATACAAGAATATGAGGTATATTTCATTTTGTTATAGTGAGGAACATCTTAGGAAAATAAAACTTGATTTGAAAATCATTGTAAGAACTGCAGTGTTATACTCAAATTGATACTCTTTATCAGCAAGTACTCAAATGTAAGTACTTGTACATGGTATGAGTGTGCATCCTTGTTATTTAAGTGTAGGTGCATAGGGTTAATATTTATCAGTATAGAGATGCAATCTCTAATTTTGAGTGGTTGATCATCAGGGGTTGAAATGCAGATATGAGTGTTTCTCTTGTGTTGTCATAATAATGTAAATAATGAGAATTGAGGAAAAGGATTTCAATTAAATTGGTTGGTTTTTTTTCAGAGTGGTGATGTAGTTATAAAAGCACTGCCACCTAAAGCCACAATAAAAATGCTGATTATGCATTGCAGTTTCGTGATTATACCAAGCCCCTTTTTCAGACTCCCTAAATCTCTTGACATCAGACTAATTTTAAGGAAACGAACAAAAACAAAATATGTTCTTTTTACTCATGTGATAAAACAGAACTTGGTTGGCCAACCATCAGAACAAGTTGCGGGTACAGACAATATATGGACAGTCCCAGTTTTCTCATACTGAGTCACATACAGAGTTTGATAGAGTGCTGAACCGATATCAGTGCGTTTAAAAAAAAAAAAATAAGTTTTTAATATTCTTTATACGTTGCTGTGTGTAACGCAATGCTGTAACTACAGCAAAAGATTATTAAAATGAAAACAATTGGAAAATAAGCATAAAGTATTACCAAAAACTATTATATAGCTTTAATATAGTAAAATACCTCCAAATTGTAGACCTTTGAATTGTTGTTTGCCATGTTTTATTAAAATGAGGCATTCTTATTATTCATTTTCTATTTAACCAGCTATGTGCTGTTTATCCGATCAACGTTCGTTCGTACATTGAATGCATTTCATTGACGTTTGAATGGCGGTAAACTAATCTGAGTGAATCCTTGCAACACCCGGTGACAGAAAAGAGAATTGCAGTCTTGATTGTGGAAAACAGCTTTTTTTTGTTTTTGTTATACAAAAGTGTTTCCGGTTTTCTAAACGATACAAACAAGAATTACTGTATTGTGAGAATATGATGATGTCTGGTCAGTGTCCTGTTTTACATGATAATATGGATGTTGCTGCATAACTGTAATCTAATTGAACTGTAAAAAATTGCCAATATTCCAAAAGTATGAAATACTTTTCACTCACAAAGCCGATACAGAAACTTTTAAGTAGAAACATTCCTGCAAGGGGCTTTTTTTCTTGCTGTGTGTGTATATAAGTGGGCATCAGGGAATGAAACGTGTTCAACCTGGAGCAATTGAGTCCTTCCATGTAGCTATCAAAGACTAACACTTGCTCTAATTACCAAGGCCATTGAGAAGTACTGACTGGAAAGAAAACAGCCACCCCTCCCTTCCTCTCTTTCTCTGTAACACGCATGCATCATGCATGTGACAGGAAAACCACAGTGTTGCTGTATGCCTAGCAGAACCTTGTCTCGACTGTACTGTGCTTTTTGTGCTCTGTTTGTGAAGAAAGAACAGGCTGAAACTATGCTGCTCACATTGTAGATAACTTACAACTAGACCTGCGGTGCAGTCTCCATTCATATATTCTGTGATAACCCCTGCACAAACATCTTTCTTTCAGTTTACTTTTATGAGGCTGCCTTTAGATCTATTTTTGCCCAGTTGTGCCAACTACTCCCCAGCCTAGCGAATTGCTTGCTTTTCCTTTCTCTTGTGCTATTTTTCATACCTTGTCATTATGTTATGGCTTTGGGTCATGCTGTGGTGCTTGAGACAGATGTACTTTACCCAGACTGGTAAATGTACCGAACCCTACCAGGTCAGAAATAACTGGCTTCAATATCCAACAATCCTTATAACATTGATGCTAAGGTTTAGCGTTAGACATTTAAGGTGAACACAATGTTTTGTTTACACACTTAAAAGCAGCAGGAGAGCTTGGCTTTTCATTTTATGAGTGTCTCCTATATGTCCAACTGCTCGTATATAATTAATAGCTACCACAATGTACAGGACAAATTATTTTGGTTACTTGTTGACCTAAAGTACTGTGGTACACTTTTGATACTGAAATGTGCATTGTACATCTGAGAAGTTGAATAAACTCTACAGCAAAACCACAAAAATGACGACCCTGTGCAATGCCCATACAGCCATGGCGTCCATCTGGATCGCTGGGTGTACTGCAGTATCCAAAATTATACTGCAGAGCACTCTCATTTTAACTCTGGGTGGTTTCCTTGTCTGTACTGGTGTGTAATTACTAGTGGAGGGTCAGGACTAGATGGTTTATAACTACAGTATCTATGAATGGAGAAATGACAGCATGTGTAACGTCATGTTTATAATGTGACTGAACTCTAGACCAACATAGCCCAGAAGTACACCCTGTTTATAAAAAGTTTCACCTTTGCCCAGTTAACTACAAGCTTTTGATGTAGCGGTTTCACAGCTTGTAATGTATACAGTATAATACATACATCTTTGGAATACTGCACATCCAAATATTACAATGGGTGTGGAAGTTTGTTTTGGGGATGAGCCCGAGACATTTCTGTACTTGATTTGCTACTGGAGAGAACTAATTTGCATGTCACTATATGCATGTGCCAAGGCTTGCGATAATATTAAACACTGTTGATTTGATCAAGAACGCCAAGACTGGAAAAAGACACAGACCGACCAAACAGCTATGATTTCCACTTTACTTTATTCCGATTTGAATCTTTCTCTGCGTCTGTGAAGTGCTGGACAATCATTTACAGACAATGTACAGTCTAAGCAATTTTCAATTCAAGGCCTTGCTCAAGGGCCTAGCAGTGGAAGCCTGGCTGCTGGTGCTTGAACCTTGATCCTTCTGGTCAGTAGTGCAGTACCTTTCACCGCTGCAGTTTACCAGGCTAAAATACCATCTTTACAGACCTAGCACATAAACTTGCCAAAAAAAAGCTTCAACTAAAAAAAATCATTAGGTAATCTTACCTTTGGATACATTCTAAGTGATTAACACCTGACCAAGAGCTCCACATTTACATTTATGGCATTTAGCAGACGCCCTTATCCAGAGCGACTTACAACTCATACAGTCTTACAATTCAAGCAATGGTGGATTAAGGACCTTGCTTAAGGACCCCACTGTGGTAGCTTGGCAGAGGTGAGATTTGAACCCAGGACCATCAGGTTCATTCAGGTCCAGAGTCCAGTACCTTAACCGCTAGGCTACCGCAGTCCGGAGTTTATACACTCCCCGCGCACCCTTCAGTTGCTAAGTCACTTGGTCCCTACCAGGTTTCTAAGCGCTACGGCCCTTTGTTTTGTGCAAGTTTGCGAATACTTTGGCTTACCATGTTTCGACCTCGTTTCGTCCCTCGACTTTGCTTTTCGCCTTGACCCTCTGGACATTGTTTTTGCCTCGCCGTGTATCGAACCTTGGACTGTCTGACCCTGTTTGTGCCTGCCGTTTCTATTAAAGATCCTGCCTGCAACTGTACACTGCGTGTGTCTCTGCCATTTTAACTCCACGTTACAAACAGAATGCAGAATTCTGGACTTTATTTAATCTTCATGTACATGCTTCAGATTTATTATGGGGGAGAACTTCTAATGAAGTAGATGGTTTAATATTTTTGTCAAGGGTATTTTTAGTGTAAGAAATAATTAGCAAGTAAAAGAGGAAGTGTCATGCTAAATCTCAAGCTATTATTAGTCTGCTGTCCCCTTCTGTTTTAAATAATTTGCAGCATCTCAAATTATATAAATAGCACCACATCCATTCTACATCCATACAGCTCACCCCAGCAGGTCTCATTCATTTGGGAAAAGAAATGCAGCTGAATGTGTTGGTTTTCAGTTCCAGGCCTGTGAGGCCACTGTTCTGCACAGGTTCAAAATTTGCCCCAGTTCCAACACAGATCATCCAGGCCATAAGGTAATTAACTAACCATTTATTATTTTTTTCAGGATGATGCAGATGGGTGTTAATTTTTCTCTTTGTGACACACTATTTCAGTTCTGCCTTTAATTAAGTGTCATGTCTGCCTGACATGATAGTTAAGATAAAAAAAATGGATACACTGGCTAACTCACACATACAAATTATGAATAAAAATTAATAATGATTTTTGTCATTTGCTGAAAATATACACACATCCATCACCATCCATCCTTAATCTTCAGTATATCAAAAATAAACTTAATAAGCATGTATTTTTAACCTTCTTAAATGCTTCATGTTTTAACTTAATGGATATTTATTAGTATGTATAACTCAGCACAGTGCTTGGCATTTGCACTAACACTAAATACTAAAACACTAAAACTCAAGCTTTCTCAAATTTCACAGGTCTGTCAAATTTTTATTAAACATACGACATCAGCCTGAGCAGACTGAGTCCTAAGTTATGTTTGGTTTGAGCTGTGATATAATTATTGATATGAGGATAAAGTATGGGTCTTACCACTAAGGTAAATTTCATTTGCTGGATCTGCACTCCACAGTACAAGTACAGTATCTGCTCAATTTAACAACGTATTGTAAATGTGCTGTCACAAAAGCAGTTCTTCAATCCAGTACGTAAGTGTGTGTGTGTGTGTGCGCACAAGAGAGATTTTTAAAAAGAGATAAGATATATAAATTAAGCATTTTAGCAGTTTATCTCATTTTAAATAGTACTGTACAACAATAGAAACTTAATGTATATTTTTAATTTATGTTACTTAGCAGACACTCTCATCCAGAGTGATCAACAACTGATACAAGTTTACAATCCATACAATTGTAGGGGAAAGGCCTTGCTTAAGGACCCAGCAGGGGCAGCTTAGCAGAGGTGGGGTTTGAACCCTGGAACTTCTGCTCAATAGTCCAGTACCTTAATTGCTTGGCCACCATGTCCCATAATTAATAGCCCGGCACACCATAATATATTTTTCATAAGGGGGCCTAGGTTGGGAGGAGGTGCTTGCCCTCACTTTGGTAAAACAAGGAAGGCACATCCACACCTTCTGAACACACCCTTCACCCTCAAAATTTGGGTCAGTAGAGAACACAAACGCTAACATATAGGCATATCTAACTCATTTTCATAATCTCTTGCATAATTTTGCTGTTTTGTGAAATGCTTACTTCTGTTGGTTTATGTGGTAAACTTTTTCATGTCCCCTGAAAATTTTACTCTGTAACTAATAAAGAGAATATGGAATCTTTGGTAGTGAGTTTCGTCCATGTAAATAAACTCAGTACGATGGTTTCAAAGTCATTTGGCACAGAAAAAAAGTCAAATGGGAAGAAGCTAACGTTATTGCAAAATAGTATTTGGCAAACCTCTTAAACACAGGTGCATCCATTTAGTGTGAGAAAGAGCAATGTGAGGCAGTTAGATAGTCAGCTGGATCCACCAGTGGATTTCTACTCCACTCTCCCAGCAGCAGCAGGTGGCAGTAAATAAGGGCGACGCCAGGGAAAATGTCAAAAGAAAACACTGGCGTTTCCTGCATCAAGCTGTCAACTAAATATAAAAATAATGTTACAGACTTAAACTTAAAGGTCAGGTTCAGCCAATCAAATCTATCCTTAGTGCCTCTTGTGAAACAAACATCACCCCTTTGGAGCTAATGATCTGTAGGACACTGAGCTTCAAACAATTTACCACGATCTGTGCGTATTAAGTATACCATTCCAGTGTCTGTATCTGGTGATTGCGCATTTCGTAAAATGAAGTTGATTGGAAACTGTATCATTAATTTGTAATACACTTTTCTCCAAGAAATTTCAAGCATCTCATACGTGACACTGTGGACAACTGCAAATCAATTTATAATATGGGAAAAAGCCTAAGTAGGAAGACCGCAAAAGGTAGGAGCCCATAAATCGTTTGTACTTTTTTAAAATATGGATGACTGATTATATGTGCAGTATTTAGTGAACTAGTATTTGGGTATTGCTTTTAAATCAAAGTTTCAATGAGCGCTATAGCACCGGTATATGTTTTGAAGATTTGCGTTGAGAACATTGAGGGGTGTTAATTTTTTAATACTAATACCTGAGCATTATGTGTACCACCTTTGATATCGTACATTTTATTACAGAATTTAATGCAGTCTATGAAAGTGATTGGTTTGTGGATTTCAGATTTTCATCTTGCATCTTACATTACATCACATCTAACTGACCTGTATCCATACAAATGTACTGTGGTTTTGTATTGTTTAACATTCAGTAATCTCAGTACACAGAAACATGTGGAGATTCATTGCCGGTGTTTACATGCACATTTGCACTTTGTTTTTATACTATTGGAATTTCTGTTATATTCATTTTTGAATATCTGCATTGTGTAGCAAGTGTGTATGTTATTGTAAAGGGATACTGTAGCTGGCAACATACATGTGTAAACTTACTTGGTGAATAAAACTGATTCTGATTTCTGGTGTGTGTTAAAAGGTTAAATATTTAAAGTTCCGATATTTAGCCTACTGGAAATACTTATACTAATAAATATGAATTATGTATATTCATTGTGCCTGGATAGGAATTATGTAATTATATTACATTGGTTGTGTATGTGTGTATGGTATGTGTTAAAGCTATATTGGTTAGTATACTTCTTGGTTAAAGATTGTTGGCTGCAGGACATGCCTCTAAGATGCACTCAAAGACAGGCATTTTGATAAAATGCCCATGTTGTTCTGACTTAACTGTTTAGAGGTGTTGGGAGCAGCAACTATGTGATGCTTTCATGTCAATATGGTCAATATGGAATGCTTCCAGCATCTTGTTGAATCTATATCATGAAGAATTAAGGCAGTTCTGAAGGCACATGGTGCCAGTTTTACTACAACCTTGTACTAGAACAATGTGTCTAATCTAATAAAGTGGTCGTGAGTATATACTGTAAGTTAGAATGTATCCCTCTTATAAGGCTTTGTAGTATCAGAGAGAGAAAGCAATACACTGATTGGTCATGTTTAATAAAGCTTTTTAAAAAGGGCTGAAGTGTGTGGCTCACCAGCCACTCTGGGTAGGTTAGTTGTTAACCGTTTGCGGCTTAAGTAAAACGAAATACATGTGCTGCTATCATGTAAATAATTATTAACTAATTTCATGTTGCTGAAGTAAAAGTACACATATGATATGTAATATGTCTCTCAAGGTAACAGCACATTCGATTATTGTGCTTCTATCATAAGGAATAGGTGCTTTAAAGGAATTTGAGGTTCCCAGAAGTATACGGAGTAATATAAGAATAATTTAGTAGTTAGAAAAATAACTAATTGGCCTATTTATTTAAGGTTTTCATTTTGTAGGATTCTTTTTTTACAAGCTGCTTTTGGTTTCTAAGTCGTCAGGGCTAAAAATCTGTTTTAGAAGGAGTTCAATGCCTCAACTGTAACTTGCTAAAATCCTGTTGGCAGAAGTTAATTTTGTAGATGGTGCTTTTCATTATAATTATTTCCCAGGCTACACACTAGATTCAGATCCGTTTCTTGTCTTGCAGTGTTGTAAAATCAGCTGACACTGCTCATTTGTATGCCCGTAAATTGTGTTAAGCTGAAGCTAAAGTGAGATTTTACCCCTCATATAAGCTTATTTCTTACTGTTCCTGTTTAAACATGTACATGATTTCCCAGTGACTAAATGCAGTCTCTAGGAAGGTTAAAACTGTGCAATTAATAAAACATAGATTGTTATATAAGTCTACCAGCACATGGTTGGGCAGATAGTATTTTATAAGCTGTACTATTTAATTACATATTCTCCATAATTTAATCCTTAGCTTTGAATTACAAGTCATTAGTTATTAATTATTTCAGACAAGAGTGCTGTGTAAGAGCTGATTTTGGTGTAGTTTGCCCTCATTCATGCACAGTGCTGATTTGCACATGTATATTTTTAGAGTTGTCATTGCCAGAGGTGACAAGTAAAGTGGGCCTCTGAATTTGCCTGTCTGCTTTGTATTTTTTTCTCCCATATATTCTGTCTTACTGACTTATAACATGGACAACAGTTTCAATTAAGGAGTAAGAGGCAGAATTAGTTAGGAAACATGGAGGGTAATGGACTTGTTCTGTTGCTTTGAGAAATGGGCTTGTCCCAGGCGATTTCTGCGCGTCCATTATTAAACTGCCATGCAGTTGCCCAGTCAAGCTATTTTCTATTCCCCTGGTCTGTGGTCTGAAATTACCTGAGCCACTGGAACTTAAAAGAAGCTGCAGGAGCTGCTGAACTAAATGTCATTCCCCGCGCTCCTTAATTGCTGTCAGATATCTGACTGTTTTAGAGAACCAACCTCATTTAATCATGTCAAACACAACTGTGGTTTCTAGCTAATAGACAACCTTTCGGTGGCTCTTTAGCACACTGAAGTAACAGCAGCACTACTTGTTTACTTTTTTTGAAGTATGGTTCATACCATCATTTTATGTAGGCCACACAATGTAACAATGTTTTTTTGTGTGTTTCAGGTAAAAATTCCAGATAGGTACAAGAAAGGGCCAAACAAGGGAAGATTGGTAAAACCTTTTGGCCACATCCAGATAAACAGATAGCATGTACTAATTCACAGTGCAAAGAGAGATGAACAGGTCTCTGTTAACACGACCTTGTGTTCAGACAGCTTGACATCTAGTTATGCAGACACCTGTACTGAAGCAATGTTCTCTCCCGAGCTGAATCTCACCAAAGCACATTGTATATTCAGGTCACAGCAGTGTGCTGAGCAAAGAAGGCTTCTCCCAGAGCACGCACAAATCCAGTGTGGAGTAGGATGTGCAGGATTAGCCTTCCTGCCCAATCACTCCCCGGCAGAGCAACACACCAATCAATAACGCACGCATGGGGAGATGCAGCATGCCACCTCAGCCTGC
The DNA here is from genome assembly GCA_034780255.1 of Parotocinclus maculicauda. Lineage (NCBI taxonomy): Eukaryota > Metazoa > Chordata > Actinopteri > Siluriformes > Loricariidae > Parotocinclus > Parotocinclus maculicauda. Next base: position 11,370 of record JAUZSU010100992.1, read on the forward strand.
AAAGCAGATGGTCAATAGCTTTCCACTTCTTCTACTCCTGTCCAAAGCAAACTCTGTGCCCATGTTTTGACGCTTTTAATCACTGTTTATCAATTGCGAGGTAGAGTGGAATTACTAGGGAGGAGGCAGGAATGGTTTATCTCACTTTTCAAAGCAGCACTGTTCAATTGTTCTGAAGGAGCTAAACTGACCAAAAGACTTTGAGGTCCTACCTTAAAGAACCTAGCTAATGTTGTCATAAAATAATTTTTAGAGATTTTTGAGAAGAAAAATCAGACTAATAGACAGAAAATCTGATGGACTTCATTGAGCAATCCATTGCCCATGGCAACCAATGATATCATAGGGAGCAAGCAGCCAGTAAGGGTAATGAGGAAAAAACGTATTGATGAGAAATTTAAAAAGATATAACCATATTAATCTAAAAAAGCTGTCATTTAAACTTAAAATGTGTGCATGTTAATGTTGGATGCTTGGTGAAATAACAATTTAAAGGCACCATCAGGGAGGTTTGGCGTTTCTATTATTTAGTTGCATTAGTAAAATTGTCTTATTTGACTATGAATTATTTGTCTTATTTAATTGGTTCTTTTTTATCTACTTATGGGACTTGTGTAAAAATTTATTAATATTTGAGGTCATAGTTATGCTGAAACCTGGTTATGGTCAAATTTTACCTGCTTCATTTGCTGACATGATCAAACTACATTTGCATCCAGAACATAAAACTGATAAATAAACCTTAGCAAATCTTTAACCAGAATGTATTTAAAGACATAATTAAGGAGTAAACTGTCAGTTTTCAAAACATGTTGTTAACAAACATATAAAGCCTCATTCAAACGATCTAGATACGTTTTAACTTATGTAAGCAACAATCTAGGTGCTAAAGCTTTTGCTTATACTAATTTAAATGAATACTGAAGAAATTTGGTGTCCATATGTGAAAATCTGAAATTCTGTTGAAATATTTTTTTAAAATATCGTTTCTCAGTGAAATGCTACAGAACTGAATGATTGATATCAGCTTTTTTATCTTGTAAAACAATTTTTTACATCTTACACAGTCTTTCAGCAGTATATGATAAAAGCTGCAGCATTGCTTTTGTACAAACTAACTTGGTAAGCGGACAAATCTTTGTTTCTGTTCACATAAAAAATATAACAAATTAGTCCATAACTGAAGCAGTGATGCAGAACCAATTAAACAATTCCTCAGTACTTACACAATGGCACAACTCTATCCTGAAAATTTCAGATGACAAATGTAAACAACAGCAACCTGTCTCTGAAATCCCTTAGTAATCTGTGGGGTTCAATCACAGCACATGTTTAGAGCTAAACATAAAGTTTGAGGCTAAATACAACTGGATTAAAAACATAAGTTGAGAAATTCTTGCAGAGACAAGAGCATAATTACTCCAGTTTAGATCTGTTATTTAGTGCTCCACTCTCCACTGTGTTTGAGATTTGTAAGAGAGGGTGTGACTGCTGCTCTCTGAACCGTCAGCACTTCCACTGACAGAGGTTGGAATTTGCTCACATTGGCAGGCATTATTCTATCCTCTAAGACATGGCAATTGTTTTATGCTATTATCTGTATAGTATGTGTTCAAAACAGTGACCTAGTACAGTGTCTGGAGCAAAGGACATTATAAAGTTAAATGCAGTGGGTATGGAGAGTATTCAGACTCCTTTACATTTATCACTCTCTGTTTCAGTGCAGCCATTTGCTAAAATAAAAAAAAAGTTATTTTTTATTTCTAATTCATGTACACTCTGCATTCCATCTTGACAGAAAAAAGCAGACGTAGAAATTTTTGCAAATTTATTAAAAAATAAAATATCACATGGTCATAAGTATTCAGACCCTTTGCTCAGTATTTAGTAGAAACACTTTTTGAGCTAGTACAGCCATGAGTCTTCTTAGGAATGATAAAACTCTTTCACACCTTGATTTTGGGGGCAGCACGGTGGCTTGTGGATAGCACTGCTGCCTCACATCAAGCGGGTTCATTTCCAGGGTGGAGCGGCCTGGGTCCTTTCTGTGTGGATTCTGCATCTCCTCCCCGTGTCTGCGTGGGTTACTTCGGGTGCTCTGGTTAGACATGCGTGTTAGGGTAATTGATTACTCCAAATTGGAATTAACTTGTGTGTATATATATGACTAGTCTGAGACTTGTGTATGGATATAACCTTGTGTGTGTTGCTAAGATGGCCACTGATGCAGATAGCAATCATAAAGAAGCCCAGTAAACGAACAAACACCTTGATTTGGGAATTCTCTGCCATTCTTCCTTGCAGATCCTCTCCAGTTCCGTCAGGTTGGATGGTGAACGTTGGTAGACAGCTATTTTCAGGTCTCTCCACATATGCTCAATAGGGTTTAGGTCAGGGTTCTGGCTGGGCCAGTCATGAATGGTCACAGAGTTGTTCTGAAGCCACTCCTTTCTTATTTTAGCTGTGTGCTCAGGATCATTGTCTTGTTGGAAGGTGAACCTTCGGCCCAGTCTGAGGTCCTGACCACTCTGGCAGGGATTTTCTTCCAGGATACGTCTATACTTGGCCTTATTCATGTTTCCTTCAATTGCAACCAGTCGTCCTGTCCCTGCAGCTTAAAAACACCCCCATAGCATGATGCTGCCACCACCATGTTTCACTGTTGATATTGTATAGGGCAGGTGATGAGCAGTGCCTGGTTTTCTTCACACATAGAATTAATGCCAAAAAGTTCAGTATTCGTCTCATCAGGCCAGAGAATCTTATTTCTCATAGTCTGGAAGTCTTTCATGCGTTTTTTGGCAAACTCTATGTGGGATTTCATGTCTTGCACTGAGGAGAGGCTTCCATTGGGCCACTCAGCCATTCAGCTTTGGGTTATTCTTTATCTCTCTCACCAAGGTTCTTCTCCCACCATTGCTTAGTTTGGCTGGACGGCCAGGTCTAGGAAAAGTTCTGGTCGTCCCAAACTTCTTTCATTTAAGGATTATGGAGGCCACTGCGCTCTTAAGAACCTTAAGTGCTGCAGAATATTTTTTTTCTAACCTTGTGCCTTGTAACAATTCTGTCTCTTAGCTCTTTGGGCAGTTCCTTTGACATCATGATTCTCATTTACAATGACATGCATTGTGAGCTGTGAAGTCTTATATAGACAGGTGTGTGCCTTTCCTAATCAAGTCCAATCAGTTCAATCAAACATAGCTGGACTGTAAAGGAGTAGAATCATCTCAAGAAGAATGGACAGCTTGTGAGTTAAATACGAGTGTCACAGCAAAGGGTCTGAATACTTATGATCATGTGATATTTTAGTTTTTCTTTTTTTTTATAAATTTACAAAAAAAATTCTACATGTCTGTATTTTCTGTCAAGATGGAATTCTGAGTGTACATTAATGAGAAATAAAATTAGCTTTTTTATATTAGCAAATGGCTGCATTGAAACAAAGACGGTAAAATTTAAAGGGGTCTGAATATTTTCCATACCCACTGCACAAATCTTAGATATACACTCACAGATCACTTTGTTTCTTCACTCATTGTCCATTTGTAAATTTCCCCCTATTATATGAAAGCACTATTTCTGGTGGTGGATCAATGTCAGCACTTCCGTTACCCTGATGTGGTGGTGGTGAGCTAGTTTCACACAATTATTTGGATCAGACACAGTAGTGCCGATGAAGTTTTTAAACACCATATAAAACACTAAATCAAAGGGGCTTAATAAAGTATGTAGAGAACCTGATGGGCTACAGCCTGTAATTGTCGAACTACAAAGTTCATCTAAACGATAAGTGGAACTGATCAAATGGACAGTGGGTGTAGAAACAAGAAGGTGTAGCTAATAAGAGACCAACAAATCTACAGTTATGGCCAAAAGTTTTGAAAATGGGACAAATTTTGTTTTTCACAAAGCTTGCTGCATCAGTTTTTATTGCAATTTTGGTGGGTATTAACTCTAGATTGTGAAGACTTATCAGATGAATTGCAAATAACTGCAAGGACATTCCCTGCCATGAAATTGTGCTTATCACAAAAACGGCTCCATTACAGCCACTTCATTTCAGCCTTACTAACTAGACAGCTAACATTATTTCAGTGATGATCTCATTATCTCAGGAGAAAAGGTTAATGAGGACAAAACAGCTGATATCACCCTGTCACGCTGATTAGAAGAGCAGACTTGGTTGCTTTATAAGGGTATAACATTTTTGTTTTCTGTTAACTATGGTTACCTCCAATTAAACACGTGCAGTCATCATTACATTGCATTAAAATGGTTTCACAGACAAGGACACTGCTGATTACAAGCCAGCACCCAATCAACCATTTATCGAATCATCATCCTCAAGGAGAGTGATTCAACCGCAGTGAAGAAGGCTTCGAGGCACCAAAAAAGTCAAGCAAGCTTCAGGACCATCTCCTAAACAGGATGCAGCTACAAGCAGTCACCAAAAGTGCACAGCTTGCTCGGGAATGGCAGAGGGCAGGTGTGAGTGCATCTGAACGTACAGTGAAATGAAGGCTTATGGAGGATTAAAAGCAGTCATCAAAGAAACCACTTTTCCCCAAGAAAAAGGACATAATGACATTCTGTAGAAAGTATAGGGATTGGACTGCAGATGACTGGGGTAAAGTTATTTTCTCTGATGAAGCCCCCTTCAGACATCTGAAATTATGGATTCTCGAATTATCTGGCGAAGAAAAGGCAAGCGATACCATGAGTCCTGTGTCATGCAAACAGCGAAGCATCCTGAGACCATTCATGTGTGAGTTTGCTTCTTATCAAGGGGACTGGGTTCGCTCAAAACTTTGCCTAAAAACATTGTCATGAATGAGGAATGGTACCAAAACATCCTTCAAGAGCAACTTCTCCCAACAATCTATGACCAATTTGTAGATGAACAATGCTTTTTGCAGCATGATGGAGCACCATGTCACACGACAAAAGTGATAACCAAGTAGCTCGGTGAACAAAACATTGAACTCTTGGGTAGATCACCAAGAAAATCACCATGTTATCCAGCATGTGGAGGCAAACTGCATAAATCTTAAAGAAATGGGTCAACACTGTACAATCTTTGCTTAAACTGAATGTATTTGTCAATAAAAAGTTGTAAAAAATTTATGACATGCTTATTTTACTATTATGGCATACACACCATACACTTTCTTCATTATACCATATAAACGTCTGACAAAATATTCTAACAAACTGAGGCAGCAAACTTTTTGTCAAAATAGTGCCATTTTCCAAACGTTTGTACATAGTTTACACTTAACTTCCCATTGCTGCATACAGAAATAGCAGTTAAGTTCAATATACTAAATTAAAAAATGAATGAGCAAAATATTAATGATTTTTAATATAAATGATTTTATTCAAAAAAGCGTATTTGTATTATTTCTGTTATTTAAAATGCTGAACTTAACACCCATAGATATTCCTCAACCACCAAAAGTGGCCTGTCTGATCCATTCCATAGAATCGACTGTAACTCTGATTGCAGCTCCGTGTCTTCAGACACATTACATAATACCATCAGATCTGAGTCATGTATCCAAGGGCTGTAAAGGCAGGATGAACAGCCTGCAAGCACACACAAAACCCTGGCAGCTGGGAAAGAGGGAGGGAGGCGTTTATCTTCACGGAAAGCTGACTCTCCTAACGTGTCTGCTACGCGTTACTTATTCATTACCTCCCTCACAGCTGTCCTTCTTACTTCTCATCTTTAATATATGATAGGGTAGGATACGATGAAAGAAGCTGCATTCATTTGTGCTGAAGTAAATTTAAATTTAATTTAAATATATATTTGATCTGACTACACACTCACAAAGACTGTTAATGTTTTAAAGATGGATCCAACGTGACAAAAAGAGACATCTAATCATTATTACCCAAAGGACCGTGGCACACGTTCAAGCTGCCCTTGTAAGCCAAGCGGGTGAACAAATCAGCTCTGAGTGCTGTTGCATCATGCATGCACTCTCCTCCTAGCTCGAGCATAAATGCTAAAACACACATGAACACAGAGTGCATCGTACCGGCCTCTCCGCCCTCAGCACAGACGACTTCCCCGGCTCGTATTCGAAGATGCTCCTGGGTTCGGCGCGATACTTCCTGGTGTCCACTTTCTTGTCAGGGGGCTCCCACTCATTTCTGCAGGGACAAACAATAGGAAAGAGCCAATCCGGCATAAGGAGGCGGGGTTGCCATGGTGACTGGCAAGGGCCCGTTCTGCTTGAGAAATTTCACAATTTCAGACTGAACACCATATGTCCTTTCACACATGCGATCACAACACAGCTATTTTTACAAAGTAATTTCAACACTTTTTGAAAACTAACCTCTCTGGTTGTAAGGAAGATGTTCGGGCTGGCATGGAGACCCTGCGCCTCGACTGAGAACTGCCCATATCTATGGCACTTTTAGACCGAGGAACAGTCCACCCTGGAAAAGAAAACAATAAATGTTAAAAAAATAGACTCTATCCTAAAATATACATCTACAGAACATCACCACTGGTTATACGGGATAGTTGATAATCATTAAACTTAGAATTTAATCAAAACAAGTGCAATAGAGTAGAAAGACAGAAAGTTTTCGGACACCATTTCTAATTACGGAGCTCTGCGATTTCAGCAACTGACACTTTTAATATATTAGTAATGTAAAGTATAATGAAACATGTATAGATGCTTCCAACAAGCCAATTAAACAACCTTGACCTCAACTTCATCCAACAACTTGAAAATGCACTGGAATTCCAAGGATTTTTTGCTAACATCAGAAGCCAACCTCACAGTCATATTTCAAAAACTAATGAAAAGGCCATGGGGGAGCACACTCCACATTAACACCCATGTTTTGGATTTAATTTTTGTCTATATAGTGTTTGTAAAACCAATTTTTGGAGTAAGGTGCAAAGTGGGAATCACCCTTAAACAGAGTGCCAGCCCATAATAGGGCAGACAGACAAACCCATCAAACAAAAAAAGAACATGCAAACTCCTCGAACCCAGCCTCTGTAGCTATATTGTTGGACACTGCCACTGCAGTTCATCAACACAGAATGTAATTTCATTGAATGAAAATCATTAGCTTTAGGCAAAACTTGCCTAAAAATGCCACCAGTTGTAAACCAGCAGATAACAATTATATGATAACTTTCGTTATAGCGTAGCTTTGATTCTATTGCTCCTGTATGGGTACAATTAGATCACACAGGAGAAACAAAAATACAATACACTCACCATATTCACTCACATCCGAAAAGCTTTCATCTAAAATAGACAGAAATATCAGGGAGAATCAATACAGGTAATTCAGGTATGAGTTTAGTTGCTAAGAAGTGTGTTCAATATGGTTGATTTACAGTATGTGTATTTATAGAAAATGAATTAAATCAGGTATAACACATTCAAACTTTGCCAAGAAAACATTCCCCCTCCATCACATAAAATTGTCACTAATGGCCTCAAATGTCACCAATTTGTGTTACTTGTACCATTGTACACTTTTATATAACTTCTAAATCTATTCAGATATGTAGTCTCATGTGTATGCTTCTGGTTCTAAATTAGAATACAGTACTGTGGACCATCTTGTGCATCTAAAGCACAGAGGAAGGAAACCGTGGCTTAAAATTGCATGTTGTATTCAATATCAGATGATTAGCAGCTAAACCGTGCACTTCTTAGATTTCAGGTCCAGTCTAGCCAGTAGATGGTGATGTTTAGCAGTGATTAATTATCTATAAATTACACTGAAGGTGAGAATGAAAAAAATGACAGCAAATATGTGTTTTTTCTAATAAACATGTCAGTCATCACTGCATGCCATTTTAGTCATCACTTATTTTATCTTGTTTAAAGGTTAATGTTACTTTCAATCTCATTATGCCTGTCCTGACTTTTTAATAATTTAGCAGAGCGCCTCTCTAAAAGCTGTGCTATCTAAAGCATACAAGGCACATTAGACCGCTTAACTGGACAGAATAATCAATCTACGCCTTTTAAATACACCATTATATCCTTTCTAAAATTATATCTCACCTGACAGATGGCAGGATTGACTGGTGCTTCAAATATCTAACGTTATTGCCACTAAGAGCACTGTTTGCAGCTTAGAAAAACCGCCTTTTAATTTATGGTCATCTGAGCTGATGGATAGTGCTCGAGATCAAGCTCAGTGTGAGCCCTACAGACAAGGAAATTATGCTTCTAATACAGGGTGCCTCCATTTGAGTGGGAAAAGAGCCAAATGGACCAGTGCAAATGTAAGCTTAGCCATTTTGTGAGACATCAATTTCAGAATTTTTATTTTTCTTGTTTTCTTTGAACCAACTAACTGACTGTTAACAACATTAAAGGAATGGTCTAGCCACCACTTCAAAAGATTTGCCTTGGTTCATGGTGCATCCCACACAATTTGAAAACTGTCCGACTCCCACACATTCTGTGTGTTTCCTATATTCACTAATTGG